>JASCZW010017244.1:0-17371 GCA_034211315.2 Aedes japonicus | reverse complement strand
TGACGGCACGCAAAATTTTCCAGGTGAATTTCTTCTTGTTCGATGACATCTCCAATAACCTCGAATAAATTGTTATGGAAATTTTGCACAAACATGGCAACTATTTTTAACCTGAAAAAGTTGCACGTTCATCGTTAATATTGTTTTTCGAGTACAGGCAACTAGCAACTGGTGAATAACGAAATTTTTGAGAAATATAATCCATTGAACCGAGCCAAAATGTTAAAATCATCACTAACACTTTTTAAACGTGGCGGAGCTTCAGAATAACGTTCTCTACCTGGTCCTCTGGTTTTAAATTTTCATTTTTCTGTGGTGGTAGATCTTCGCATTTATCTGATTTTAACCATAGTCGGAGGTGTGATGGAAATCTTATGAGCAAAAGGACATCTTTGCAGTGATGAAAATCTGGTGTTTTCCATGGCAGCCATACTTAGGCATTCGGCCTTTTTCATTAACGGTAATGGTTGCATATTGGCATTTAAGGGGCTCTAACTGACTATGTGTGATACCTGAACACAGACGCCTGTATACAGCGTTGTACGAACTGTCAGATGCCTTTAATCCAGCGCTGAAAATACTGTTACTAGACTAAAGGAGTACAGCCAGCAAAATCAATACGCAACTTCGCGATTTGAAATTGGTTCACTGTTGTGTGCAAGACCCGCTTATGATCCGAATTACACCTTGAGGCCGGCACGCCCGTTGCACATATTTGCGCCTTTGTTTTGATTTGCTGTGTTATTTTGACAGAGATATGTGAGAGTGTGTTCGTGTGGAATTCATTGTTAGGGGGCGCATTAGGTAAGCTTGGGACCGATGTTCTAGTACTAACAGAGCAAGAAGAAAAATCGTTTTTGTATGGGACCTACTCTGCCATTCTACGCCTGACTGTCCCATGTTGCAAAAAGTTGTAGTTGAGAAAAAAGCGTTTTATGTTTTGCATCACTATTGTAGTAGCTGCTGGTAATATTCGTGGCAGTATATCCGGACAATTTACGGATTGGCATTTGAAAATGCCGCTGGGTTTCGATGGAATCTGTGGTATTACAAGCAATAAGATTTATTTTTGTATAGCAAAATACGAGGCAAAATATTCAGTGGGACTGACGTGCCCGTAAAATCTTGCCTTTCAGCAGAAGAATTTGCTGGTAGCATCAGTCGCTAATTCTGCATGCGTTAATGATGGATCGTTGGCGATGGAATTTACGTTTTCAAATAGACATACCATGTGCATTATTTTTTGTGCTCCTTTCATGATTCTGATTATTTTTTAACACCATATCATCGTTAGAAGCTTACAGTTCCCTTCGATCCAGATGGTGGACTTGCTATAGACAATTTAATGTCAATCTTTTCTGCATGCCAAAGTCATTGTTATAAGTTTGCGTATGAGCCCCTATCGATGCTAAATGTCCCAGTTGTTCCTACAAAGAATGTTGTAAATTTAAATCAATTTTTTAGCTAAAGATCTCTTTATAAAAACAGTGAGTGGGACTTTATGCCTAGAATTTCAGCATGGGATGCGAAAATCTAACTTGATGTTTTTTATACACAAACTCAGAACAAAGTATAATTTTTGTTTGTATCCAACAGTATAGTTGGGAGAATTAAGCGCATATATTGGAAAAAGCTTTGCAATTTGGACCCAAAGCTACGCGCGGACAGTTATGCGTCGAACGGCAGAATGCAACACATAAAACAGATGGCAGCAAAGATTGAAAAAATATTGCGTTTTGAAATCACTTTGTAGCTCTACTATTTGGTCGCTATTTTTATTATTTTGGTCACTAAAGTCACCGTTATTTATCCCTGAATCCGCTGCCAGCCCTGAACTCTCAATTTTCCCGTTCACGTGCCAGTCCGGAGCGGAAGAAGAGCTGGCTTTGACATCCCTTCTCGCTGATTGTCAGCACACTTGGGAAACTTGGCGTGTGACAGTGAGACTTCGCCTCGGAGCTCAATTCCTTCGTGGGGGGAAGTAAAGTACGAAATGCCTTGCCAGTCGTTGCCATTCAGGGTGAGATGGGTCTCGTCGTCCATCACCACCGACACGTCGCGATTCGCCGGGAAAATCGAGTTGACCATCTTGTTGACGGCCGCTGCCACTGGGCGTCATTGCCTGCAGCTCCGAAACCAGATAATGTTCGCCAGGTACTTTTTCACTGTTTGGCCGCTTGAAACCGACTCTTCACTGCACCTGCACGTGCAGCAGATGCTGGCAATCACCTGTCCTCGCGCCTTTTCTTCAGCATCCTTTGGAGTTTCTTGTCGCTCAGGGGCCGTCCCGGAACCGGGCCTGCTTTCGATGCACACCAGATAGAAAGTTATAATTCCATTATTCCAACGTTTCGTTTATCTTCGACATGTCGAAGATAAGCAACGTAGCCGGAATTAAATGGAGATTACTAATCCTTTCTTCGAAAGTATAGTTACCAGGATTCCAATTCAACAGCCCAAACCTCTAGGATTCTTTCTTTCGATGCTCTGATGCGTAGCCGGTTAGAAGCTCGACCAATGGAAGCTGTATCAAATTTTGCTTGCTGACTTCCTGGGTTACTGCGATTGATGCTGCATGGGCTAGCAGTTTCGTCAGTTGCGGGTGAACCAGAACTGAAAAGATTTTTGGCAACTCAGAGACGTCTACCAACTCTAAACGACGTTAAAATTAAGATAGATGGGCGAAACAATATGCGCGCAACGCACGTGTATTATTTTGTGGTCGAAAGCCTCGCATGCTTAGCAAACCATTCTTCGATCGAACTGTCCTGTCCTTTACTGGCAACTTGAAAGATCGGTGACCTATATGGAGTGATTTTCGTTTCTTTTGTTCCAAAAAGCGTGCGTAGAACGGCAGTGCAAGTCTTCAACGCATTTCGGAGTGTGGCCAACTTCTTGCTGGGTTCCCTTCATTGTTTTTCTCAATTTCTTTCGTCAGATTTCAG
Source organism: Aedes japonicus (assembly GCA_034211315.2). NCBI lineage: Eukaryota > Metazoa > Arthropoda > Insecta > Diptera > Culicidae > Aedes > Aedes japonicus. The sequence goes on along the minus strand of JASCZW010017244.1, from coordinate 14,426 downwards.
ATGACTTTGGACCGAAGTTCACTGCTGCGTAGGGAGTAACTCCCCAGAGTCACGCTCGTATTCCGCTTTTTCGCCTCCGAGAAAGTCATGTTGATGCTCTTAGGTGTGATGATTTCCATCTCCTTCTTCGTACTGCTTGTGAGCGCCCGCTAACGCCTTGCATGAGTCGGTGACCTTCACCCACAGTAGACTTGGGATGGGGTGCAGGACTGTCACTGCGATTATCGCGTGGGCATTTTGACACCGTTCTGTCGCTTGACAACGTGGCATGACCCAATCCGTAACAGTTCATGCATGTAGTCCGAACTCAACTCTACTTAACTCAAAAGATGATTCGCGCTCAAAATTGAGTAGCGATGCGGTGAGTGAGGAGGTGACATCTAATTTGTTTTGCACATCACCTAGGCGGGGACAAATGCTTCCCAGGATTTGAGAACGAGTAATCTCCGGGTCGCCGCACGCTTAGAATAGGCTTGTCCAAATTTAAGTGATTTCACTTTCAACGGCTGTGTAGTTCGACCACGATCAAATCTGAATGGTGTCCCACCTGGATTAATACTAGTTTTAACAATATCGAACAATCCATCATTGCAGGTCCCGGACAACACAACCAGCACTAGTTCAGCCACAACGACCACTACGCCTGCCACAACAACCACTTCGACGACGACAACACCGGTTCCGGATAATACCACAACCACCACCGCTGGCTCCGCCCACACCGGCGCCCACTCCGGCAACCACATTGCCAACAACCACCAGCACCACCCCGGCTACCATCGCTGGCTCCGACTCAACCCCGGCTCCGACGCCAGCGCCCGCTCCCACACCGGTGCCCCACCGCAAGCGCTTCGATGGTTACTCGTTCGTCGGCGGAATGATCCTGGCGTACGGATCCTCGCGATCGCTCTGGTTCCATGGAAGTTCTACAAGGCTCGCACCGAGCGGAACTATCACACCCTGTAAGAGGTATCAACTTCAATCACCTCGAATAGACCGAAAATGATTTTTCCCGGGGACGAAGTTCACGGTACCAACCAGCTGATGTGAATTTATTCGTTTTTAGTTTTACCAACTTGCTACTTTTGAATTGATCTACTTATTTTTTTAGTTTTTGATTTCTCTTCAGAAATATTTGCTCAAAAAGAGGAAAAAAGTTTGTATTTGAAGAATCTCGTTCTGCATCGCGGCGATAAGTAAGACGATAGTAATAAACACTTCTGTAATCCATTTAGATTTTTCACTGATCGAAAATATATGTACAAACAGTGACGTGGTGCCGTTCTCTCTCTCTACCTCTATCTATCTTTTCAGTCTTTCTGCAACCGCGAGTTGTGGATTTTGTTTTCGATTGAGCTAATGCTGACGCTTGAAACTCCCCATTTCTCGGAGCTCTTGGCACTCCCCATTCAAGTGAGCATGTTTAGAGCTCCGGGAACCGGATTGTTTACAGAAACTTTAAAAGAAAACAATATCTTCTCGAAGACGTCTTGACAACAGTGAGCAAAGTAGACTGATTCAAACCCGTTCTCAACTCTCCTTCGGTTGCCCCACTCTGCCTTGCAATCAAGTCCAGTGAGATTCGTTACCCTTGTGAGGGAATGAAATTTGATTCCATCTCACGGAGAAAAGTAACAATCAGCATTTACCGAAAGAACTAACTTTGTGTCATAAACCAAAAACTGCGCAAAATTCTACCTTGGTAGACTTGCGGAATTAAATGTAGAAGCGAGCTCCCAAATTACCCTTCTGTAAATAAGTTGACGCAGAACACATGCCGATCTTCTCTTAGCTAAGTTTGCTTGATGGCTGTTTTGATCGAAGCTATAATCGAATATCTTATATTGGAAACAAACGGAAGATTGAAGATAAAGCAAAGAACCAGCTTGAAGAAATAGTATTTAGAAAATGATTTAACATAAAGAAGGAAAAAATATGTAAAACACGTGCTATATGAAAGCTAAGAAAAGCAAATAAGAAGAGTTACACTAAAAGTCTGATGAATATCCTATCTTTTAGAATGCGTGGAAGTGATTAACTGCAAAGAAGAAGAGAAGAAGAAAAATAATACACAACACACATACCGACATACATATAAACGCATGAACCCAAACATATACAAATCAAATGTGGAGGAAAAGGATGGAAAGTGCTCCTTATCAAATACAAAGAAAAAAGATGTGAATGTTTACCACTCAAAAACCTAAAAGAAAAACTGCACCCCATGTGTAGCCAAAAAAAAAGGAGAAGAAAATCAGAAAAAAAAATAAACGTCCATCCTTACTTACCTTAGTATGAAACGCATCGTTGCCGCCGCGCCCTTGGCGGGTTAGCAGGCGCAGATCTCGCGTGTAGGCTTTTCTTTCTAGCTTCTCCGTCATCTATCTTCTCGTAACCCGTTCAATGCGCTGGGATTTGGAAAGTTTTGGTTTTAACTAATTTGATTCTCTAATGGATGTAACACAAACACTGACACAGACTTACATAAATCCAAAAGAAGAAAAACTTTCTAGCGAAGACACTAATGCAGAAGTAATAGAAGTGGAGAAAAATGTGTAAATTAGTTTAAAATAAAAGATTTTTTTTCTCGGAGTATTGATAGTAGTTTATAAGCAGAGAGAAATAACTGTAATTGGCGATGCAAAGTTTTAGTTTAGAAGTGAAAAGATGTCAAATTTTAATATCAAATACGGAACCGATTCGGACAAACGAAGCTAAATTCAATTTGTAAGAAATTGTTCGTGCTCTAAGTGATTCTTCAGTTTTCCTTTTATAAGTTTAGATGCTTGACTATCGACTCTCAGATTAATAAGCTAAAACTTTCTTGTCTGAATACAGTACATGATGTATGTTTTAGAATCTCTAGGTGAATATTCATAAAAAAAAAACAATGTTGCAGACCGAAATTGAACAGAATTCAAGAGACAAACAATTCAATACACTATTATCCACTACACAACGTAACAAAGAACAGAAACAAACAGTACCGCAATAGTACACACTTAAACTAACCTACAAACAAGTGCTACGGTTGAATCTGATTGATAATGAATAAACTTTCTTGGTATCTCTTGATAAAACACGAGCATTGCTTCTCTATTGCTTCCGAAAACGCCACAGTTATCAATCAATTTTGGTTGTTCCCTGGGCACTGGAAAAACCTTGTGGTAGCTTGAAAACTACCAGGTCCCAGGGCTTATCTGGATCTTTACCCAAACGGGAAACCAGTGTTTCCAGGGGTGATGTGGACCAGAAGTGCATTTGAACCCACTAGTAGTAGCATTTTAACTTTTAATTTGACAATTTTCCTTATTTTCATACAATATAGAATTTGTATAATTTCAATAATATTACTACTACTCAAAGAATCGTCTGCTTTTATTATCTGCAATTTTCTGGAAAGCATCACCACACAGATTCTACATTTGGTCTGGCTGAGGAGCGAATATTTTTGTATGTATATTATTGAACGAAAAAAGAAACTATGCAAGAAGGATCAGCATGCCGAGGCTTGGAGCCTGATGCAAATCCGAGTCTCGTGGCGACGCAACCTGGACAGGCCGGCATCTTGGCCTATGGTTGGAACAAGACCAAGTAGCCACCCAAGAAAGACCTACGTGTACGAAGCACATGCATGCGAGTATCATCTAAGGCGGTATGTTCCCAACAAATCAAAGTAATAACAATAGTGTGGGTAAGTGGGGTAAGTTAATAATTTATAATTTCCCAAACTACATACACATCATACAAACAAACATAACTATATATTAAAAGGCCGCCCACAAATATCCATGTCCAACAGAGCAGCTTATTTTCCCGATGAGTCTAACGTCAAATACTTTGTTCCATTTGGGAGCGTAGAATAAGAGAGATAGCTGTCACAGGGCTGGTAGCGGATTTATGGATAAATAATAGTGACTTTAGTGACTAAAATAATAAAAATAGTGACTAAAAAGTGATTTCCAAATTTTAGTATTTTAATCTTTTATAAATTTGGTACAGTAAAAATGAATTAAGTGTTCACCCTTGTTTTTTTTTTTTGTAAAAAAGCCTGTAATCTAGCAACTTTTCCACGACCTTGATCCGCAGCTCGTTTTTGCGAAGACAAGTCTATACGCACTATTGAAACGCTTCAATCCCATTTTTGAGCCGTTGCCATGTGAAGCTGTTTTCACCTACCTTAATCACCTTAGGGTATTTAAGCTCACCTACAGCCGTTTTCTTAGTAAACAACTGGTTCCAATACTCCTCAATTCTGTACTCTGTACTCAAGGGCAGCACCTAGCATTAAGTTCACACAGACTGAATAAAAGTGTACACTGTTTTAGTGCAAATTTGTTTTCCACCAAATTATGTGGAAAATATAAAAAAGCACATATGCCTTTAAGACCGAATTGACGACCTAGAACATCCTGAATATGAAGAAGCTCGGTAAGAGAAAATAAATGCCTTATTAATAGTGTAAAGCGTTCTTTAAGAATATTGTACATATGCATACGTACTGTTAGATTGATTCTTCGAAGATTAGCGGAGTCTAACGAATGGGTTGGACAAGAAACTATAGCCTCGGCTGCGGTTATCTTTAATAAAAGGATTGATGTGTATCACGAGGAAGGACCGTTAATCGTTTTCGACAGAGAACTGGCAGCATTTGGAGCTCTAAGAATAGCATATCGGCTTGGGGCAAGAAACTCCAGAAATACACATCGTAACCATTACGATAGTGTGGTACAAAAATTACATGTCAACAGAGATATCCGGGACCGTCCGAATGATACAATGGAAGACGTTACTTCAAATCTTCTCCCGCCTCTGGAAAGAATAACTGAGCTTCAATTGAACGGCTTGCCTAATTGTTCGCAATTGAGTGCCAATCCAATGATGCAATATAGTGCCATTCTGCATCGCCGTTGACGCCAAGAAGAAAGCTAACGTCTCAAAATTTCTTAAATCAACGCCGGAGATTACTGGAAGATAAGAATAACTCAGAGCTGAAAAGCTGTGTTAAGAAAGCTAGACTAGAAAAGCAGGATGCTTATGAAAGGCATTTCGAAGAAAAAGTGGACACAATTTTGGAAGAAATAGAAAAAGAAAACCCACAGCAAGAATGAGTAAAACCTTTAGGTTCATCAAACAACATAAAAAAAAAACTCGCAAAATAAGAAGCGTTCCTTCATTAATATTCAGAAGTGGGAGGAGAAAATCAAAACTTCTGATGACAATGTCCGAATCGTAACAATAATCGAAGATGATGGCAGGAATGCAGGTCCAGACGCTAGAAGAAGTAAGAAGCATTATCTGGGCCATTAGAAACAACAGCGCACCAGGTCTTGACAACATGCACAACGAATTCTCGCGTAACTTTTCAAAAGGACCTATCTAACAATTTGCTTATCCCGAGGAAAACGAGGTTGAAGAATATGAAAATATTATTTGAAAATGTTTCAAACTGGATCAAGTTTTACCCATTCAATTACTTTTGAGGGCAAGCATTGTTGTTGAATTTGCTACAGTAACAGTCTCTGTAGCATTTTATGTTAAAATAACAACGAAAACAACAAAAATGTTAGATAGGACATTTTGCTTAACCGAACTGTACATTGGTCGTGCCACATAGGACATTTTATTCCAATGATAGCTACATAGGTCATTTCAATTTTTATTATCATTCTATTAGTAAATTAGAACATAACACATAACAATAGAGATTTCTTTCTCTTTCACACACGCATTTGCTTCCCGGTGAAAACAATCCTATTCTTTCTACGTGCCTTCGGATAGTTTCTACATACACTTCCTCGATGCTGTCTTCTTGTAGAGGATCCCGCGAAGGATCTGAACCATAACTGGCGACAACGCAACTTTACTGGCTACCACATTTAGCAACTTCCTCAAATTGTGCTGCTGATGATTGATCCGGATGTGATGAAAATATTGTTGTGGCTGCGGCACGACCAATATTCAAAATATATTTTGATTTATATAACCTTATTTTAAGGAACTAATGCGCTTACCGAGGAGCAAAATGAACGCAGAATTATTAATTCCTTCCGACATTGTTGGAACGAAATTTTGTACTTTCTCCAATCGAACGACCGAAGTACGGATTTGCTTTGTTATATTTGTTCTGACACTTCAGACGTTTAGCGAGACAGGTAAACTGAAACGTCTTATCAACCAGTAGAGCATCGCTATTGCGAAATCAGACATCGGACGTTTTGTTGATTTCCAATTTTCGTAATATTATGAAAACATATCAAAATGCGTGTTTTAACATAATGATGATAAGTGCAATAGCAATAGTTTCCTTTAATTAATTCAATTTGTTTACATTTGTTACATAGGACCTTTTGAAAAGTTACGCGAGAATTCTTTAAATACGGTTCCGAAACATTGCTGATGGAAATCACCAAGATGCTTGTAAAGGTGTTCAACACCAACATAGTTCCGAACTCATGGAGATACCAAAATTACCGATCCCGATACCAAAATTACCGAACCCACGAACAGTTGAGGATTATAGATGCATCACGCTGTGTCCTAGCATTTATAAAATAAAGGGTGTCCACGATGAAATTGCCACACACAAAATTGATTCGAAAAATTCGAGTTTTCATTCGATTGCCATCAAATTTTCAGGGATTGAGAAATAACTATTAAACTTCATTTTACCATTTTACTCGTATTTTATTTGCAGTCCATACGCCCGCACCTTGGCCTTAACCCCGGCCATAAGATTCTGCACAACCTGTGAATCAGCCGTTTTTTGCATGTAAACCCATATTTTCTTCAGTTCCTCGACTGTCTTCACTACCTTAGGTCGTTTAAGAAGGTGCTGCTTCATAATCGCCCAGTACTTCTCGATGGGCGGAGCTCCGGAGTGTTGGGAGGGTTGAACATTTTCGGCACGAAATTGACCTTATTGTCCGCTTACCAGTTCAGCACGTCCTTGGAGTAGTGGCATGAGGCCAAATCCGGCCAGAAGATTGTTGGGACGTTGTGGGCCTTCAGGAGAGGAAACAGCCGCTTCTGGAGGCACTCTTTTATGTACACCTGTCCGTTCATCGTGTCCTGGGTCACGAAAGGTGCACTTCGCTTCCCGCACGTGCAGATGGCTTGCCAAACCAGGAATTTCTTCCCAAATTTGGACATCTTCTGAGTGCGGACATGCCGACGCTGAACTTCCTGTTGTGAAGTCGGCCTTCACATATGTTTCGTCGTCCATGATGCAGCATTCAACTTTCGTCAGCATGTTGAGGTACAACTTCCTGGCACGGGTTTTGGCGGACTTGTTCTGCTTCTCGTCGCGATTAGGGGCCTTTTGTACCTTGAACGTTCGAAGCCCAGCCTTAGTTTTGGCCTTCTGGACAAAACTTCGGCTTAGGTGCAGCTTCTTAGCCACATCCCGAACGGAGGCGTTCGGATTTCGGTTGTCGGCCCCAACTACGCGGTTGTGATTTTTGGTGTTGCACGGAATACTTTTTTCTTCACTTCTGGGCTTCCGATCGGTGGTCAACCGTTCCTCGAACCGCTTAATCACTCGCGACACCGTGGAATTCGCGATTCCCAACGTTTTAGCGATGGAACGATGCGAGAGGTCCTTGTTCTCGTGAATGCGCAAGATTTTATCACGCGCGAGCTGTTTTTTCGACTCCATTTCCGCGACTTTTGATCACAGGACTTTAAAACTTGCAGGATGTAAATAATGCACTATGAACTAAATCTACCCAAATTTTCATTAAATTCTACCCAACGGTTAAAAAGTTAGAGCAATTTCATAGTGTGGCAATTTCATCGTGGACACCCTTTATAGGTACGCCAAAATTTTGTTGGATCGACTAAAAATGCAGGTAGCCCCACTCCCAGGATACCGGATGTTCTACGTAGAATACTATACGAGAGATGGCGAAAGGGTTGCTGGGCGATAGTAGTTTCTCTAGACATGAAACAAGCCGTTGACAAAATTGAGATATCCAAAGCAGCAACTATATTTAAGGATTTAGGGGTATCAAGTTCACTTATCAACAGAATAATAGTTGCTGGTCTCCATGAAACGACATCACTGCAATGGTTTTGGCAGAGAACGAAAATAACGAACAAATCGAAAGGAATCAAACAGTGCTGCCCCTTCCTCAAAATTTCATTCTAATGCTGCATCATGTTTAATGTCACTGAATGACCAAGCTTGCCCTATATGGCATAGCAGGTGAACGAAAGTAGCATCGTATCTCGAACATACTCCTCCAATTGTGGAACTGTATCTACAGCAATGCCATGTCAGTAATGGAGCTGGTCCGTGGTGGAACTGGTTTACCAAGAGAAGCTTGCCGAAAATCGGTGTTTGTAGGATACCGGGTGTCCGGAGAGATTTTTCCGAGTCCTGGAGTTGATTTTGGTAGACAGGTACAAGCCGGTTGAGCCAAGAATGGCTACGGTGGCGATACAGTTAAGGGTCGAACATGAATTACTCCGATAATAATTGTGTTATAATATCGGAAAACACAACGGAAGAAAATGCACGTCAAACTTGCTACCCTAACCTATTAGAGCATCTCCAGGAGTGCTGCAGTTCTAGATTCATTTTATATGTCAGTTATATTTTTTTCTCTTGGAAAAATTGACAACAAACATACCCTCTCTTCAGCAACAGTTCCAAATGTAGTTCTAAACCTAAAGACTTGAATGTGTGTGTATTGATGATAAATATATTTTGATTTGTCACGAAATAGGAAAACACATTGAAAATGACTGACGAATGGTACGAATTTATCACCAGTGAAGTTGAAGATACGACGGATTTTGATTTAACTTTTCAGCTGTTTGAGGTTAAGTAAATGAAAATTTACTGTTGAGGTGTAACTTAACTAATTCATCTAAACAGAGAGAACGAATCCTTCATAGTTATTATCTAATTCGAGGTTTTCTTTCCGTCGCATAGAAGTGGCCAAGAAGCGAGGGCTTATTACCAGGTCGGCATAATATTCCACGGAACTTTGAGTTGGGGCACCAGATGATAATCGACCACTATTTCTCACCGACATCTATTTTTCCCGATCGTTTGTTCGAACAAAGATTCCGGATGCCAAAGGCCATGTTTTTGCGCGTGCTAGAAGGAGTGACTGCACGTAATGATTACTTCCGTTTAAAATGTAATGCTGCTGGAAAACCGGGATTGAGCGGTATGCAGAAATGCGCTGCTGCAATGCGCCAACTAGCTTACGGAACTGCTTGAGACGCCACTGATGATTATTTTCAAATCGGAGAATCGACTGCGAACGAAGCACTTAAGGAATTCTGCCTCACAAGTGTAGAAATACATGGAGAATATTACATGCGATCACCAAACTAGCGTGACAAGCCATTATCTGAAATGAAAAAAACCAAGCTTAAATCTAATCACCTATTCAAGTTACCATTTATAACTTGCGTTCAGACTTCTTGCTGCAAATTGAAATTATTAACGAAAAAGTAGAACGGATACAAGATTCAACCAGAGTTACGACCGGACATTGATTCAAAGTTTGACGTTTGACTCGATTTCATAGACACTACCACAATAACAAAAAAATATAACTTGAATGAAACGCGTTTCAAATTTGAACAAAAATAGAACAACGTAGTATTCCAGTTTTAAATTTTAACATGAAACTGTTCGAAATTATCCAACTAGAACGCGTTGCTGAAGTTGCCTTTGTTATAAATCCAGTTCTATTTTGTAACGACCATACACTCCTGGAGATGCCCTTATGGTAATCTGAATAACCGAAAAAGTTCGAATCAAAAGCTGTATTGGAATAAGGTGCCGTCCAAGCGTAGAATTGCTTCATTACTGAAAAAAAACAGCCATCCTTTTTTCATCCACGAAATCGTTAACACACCTCTTGTGATCATGGTTGTCAATATTGCCAATTGCATTTTTCGACAACTAGTAGTCGCTCCTCTTAGGAATAACGACAAATAAATCAGTAAAATGGAAAGCGCTCTGCAGAGCTCGAAAAAAATGACAGCCGTCGTGAACGATGAGTAAAAAAAATATTCAATAGGTACAATTTTCGCTCCCTTCATTTCGTTCTATCAGTCACGCAATATATTCGTGTTTACTATTTTGCTATGCTGAGTAATTCCGTTGTCCTTGTGTTCCACACAACTCATTCACACCACAGCAAAGGACACGGCTATTCAAGCCTCAAGAGATTTTGGTTGCTTGACTGAATGTTCTGGTAACCAGTATTTTCGCGTTCGTGAGTGATTTTTTCTGCCACAGGATTTCAAGTATTCCTAGAACATGGCTGAAGGCAAAGGAAGCCAAAAGGCTAAATGGCCGAAATCGCTACAGAGTTTGTGGGGCATTTGTTCGAGAAAAAGGCATTTGGAGGATCGATTTGAGAAGTTTTGGTTTTTTTCACTTCATTGATTCTCCAAATGAATGACTGTTCTTCCGTCTTCACGGTAGAACGTTGAAATTGAATGAGTTGTTTGCACTTACGTACATTCACTGCTTTCCGGAACGAATGAATGATCAAAGTAAAGCAACACAAAACAATTTAACTCATCTTGCAAAAGAGATTCACGAAGGCAAATTTGTGTTTACTTCATGTTCGCTAAGAACAGTGCGTGATGACTAATATTTTAACTCAGTCAGGGTGCAATTTGAGAATTGAATGATATTTTTAAGCTCTGGGCCGCTCACCCGGATAATCCGCAAACGTGTACCAATCGATTCGTTTTCGAAATCCATTTACACCGGATTTTAGTTCTATTCAACACACAAATCTCGAGTAATTCATGATTAGGGCCTGAAAGCCATTTGTAAACAATGACTTTAAACGCTGATATCTCACGAATCACCAGAATCCCACTATATCCAGCTACTTCATATGGTAGAACTAACATTCTTCTACCAAATGCTGCTTTCATTTCACGAATGATTTAAGATTCAAAAGAAATCGACATTTAAAGTCATTGTTTACAAATGGCTTTTAGGCCCTTAACATGAATTACTCGAGAAATGATGTTTAGGTATGACTCTGGTCATAAACACAGCATTCACTATCACACACAACGGTTATTATTGAGATTCTAATAAGGATAAATTTCATCACACAAAAAATACTGAAAAAAAACGTGACAGCTCACCAAAGCCCAACCGTTCGTGGTCAGAGATTGCTGCGATCTCCCATTAAAATAAGACAAACTAGACATAAAACATCAACTTAGCGACGTTTTTTAACACTTCGTTCAGATAGAGAATCTTAAATTCCGCAAACGACAATATTCGGTTTCTGCGCCCATTTCGTAATGGCTTTTCAAATCGTGAAGGAGAATGAACCCTATCTGGGTTCTTGGGTCTTACACACGACATGTGTTCTGTTCTTTTGTCCTATAACATCAACATAATGCCGATAGAGTTATGCGCTAGAATACTCATGATTATCATTTATTGAAAATTGTCGTTGGCAGGTGGCGCACAAACCAGTGTACTCCACGTTCTAGAATTGTCGATTATAGATATTTGTTATGTGCTTATACTCTAAAAAAAAATCAAACGAAACATGCGTAATCGCAAGGGGATAAAACGATGTCATTTGAAGGACTATGCCCCCTCAGCCATATGCACGTCGTTGGCTAAGGAACACTCGATCGACAAATCAACAAAGATGCTAAAACTACTACTTGTGCGATTCGCATTTTGAAATAAAATAATCAGTTCAAAAACGCACCCCACGGCGGGGTGCATTTTGGTCATGACGAGAAAATACCCAAGAGAAAATGCAAACTCTGGTTTTTGTTCACTGGCATCGGATTGCGGATTACACTCCCTCCTAGTGTTCCTTCTTTTTCGGTTTCTTCGGATTCCGCGAACGGCTCTTGGCTTTACACAACGGACAGATCGGTGCGTTGCGATGGATCTGCTGATGGCACGAGAGACACGACTTCATCGGTGGCGGTTGTTGTCTGTGAAGGGAAAATCTTTAGAAGATTGTGAAGAATGATCGTCGGGGAAAGGTCGAGGCGAGGATAATCAACGTAAGGGTTGTAATTGTTAGCAACACAAATGGATGGTTAAACTGAAGAAGATAAATGAACTGGAAACGAAAAAAAATCACCTCAGATTGACATTGAAATCAGACCTGAACGTGGGATGGCCGATTCCGATAGACGATGGAGCTGGCTGGAGACGGTTGGTGGGCATTTCCGGTGGTTTGTTGATACGCATGGCTACCGGTGGTGGTGGTAGGAATCCGGGTGGTGCTGAAGGAGGTAAAGCCGTCACTGGACCATCCGGAGGCAACGGGTGATGGGCAGACAGTGCTGGCCGGGCGAAAGCAACCGACGGCGTCGTCATCGATTTGTTCCCTGTGTAGTAGTTTTGGAAGCGGCTGCAAGGGAAATGTACACCGGTTATTTCAGGAAGCCCCGATAGTTAGGAAACTTTTTACTACTCTGGAGAGATTATCGATCCCTCATCCTCGTGCAGTTCCGGTAGTCGTTCCAAACCGAGATACTCCCGCCGCATAGTATCGACTTCCGTTTTCAGTGGGACGTACTCTTCGTGGAAGCGATTTGCCATATTGATTGAACGAATGCGGTTCTCCTCCGCTTGTTTGATTACCGTTTCCATCTGAGAAAGAAATAATCCGAGATTTAATATTAAGTGCGACTTGAAACGAAGTAAATCGTACGGCATTGATATCGGCATGAATCTGCCGAAGCTCTTCAACGTGACTCATCTTCTCCTGCATCAGCAGTTCCAGCTCCCGGCGATACTCGGAGAGGCACTTTTCCTCTGCATCTCCGTTTTCCACCTCGCGGATTATTTTGAGCTTGACTTTTTCCAGCTGAAGGGTTTTCGAACTGAAATAAAAGGGGTGATATTTGTGATTTTCAGGACGGACCATTACGGAATTGAGTAGTCTTACCGGATATCCTTCATGGCTTCGAGTTTTGCATATATCGTTCTCTCGTCTACGGCCGTCATCTTTTTTCTATGCTTGATTTCCTCAGTTTCCTTGATCTATCGCTTGCAAATCACTCTTCTTATTGTTTAACTGAGTCCAGATTAACTTACATGCTATTTTTCCACAGTAAATTCTATAAACTTCCACCGGAAATCTCAAAACTTTTCTAGGTGTTACGTTTTATGGTGATTGATGCTGCAGAATGTTGTTGATGGGGAAAATGGCCGATTAATCTTCTTTCGCATCCCCGCGGTCACCATTCACTCTGTGCGTGATGATGATGGGTGAGAATTTTTCCGCTCTTGCGCTTCGCTCACTAAATTGTTGACGCTTATTTTCCACACTGCGTCCGTCTGTCAACGCACTACACCCGCACCAAGGACGCCTCCCACAATGTCGGCATGTCACAAGGCTAGCACGTACGAGTGAAAGAATAGCACTGTTGTCCCACTCTCGCCTACAGAAATTGATGACTGTTGACTCTTGGCAAGAAATTAAATAACTTTCTTTGCTTAAATTTCCCAAACTTGTTAACCTTATTAGTAAATATATTTATTTACTATTATGATATTATGATTAGTACAAGGTCCCAAATTTTCTCGTGTACAAAATTGTATGTCTCTCATTCAACACAATCAAATGGATCCGATCCGGAATGTTTACAAACAAAGGGAGAGAGCTGAGACGTGAAAGAAATGTAGTGGAGAGAAAGGAGTGAGAAACATTCGGTTTTCTCTGAGTAAAATAGAGAGATAGAATTTTTGGGTGACCAGAACGACATCGATAATGAAGATTTGTCGCCCAACGATTCGGAATGTCCAATGTTCAGATTTTTATTATCCTTGTAGAAATCACATCACGAAATCGAAAACGGCCTGAATAAAAATAACCAGCCACATTTAAAATACAATAATATAAAATAACATGTAAAATATATTTCCTAACATGAATCTTATTGTTCAAACAAGAATCTTATTGTTCAATGAGATGAACGAAAAAGGATATTGGCATTGCAATAGATCTACTAGTCACTTGATTTGCTAGGATTTTCAGACTCGTACGAAAAAAAGATGTTTTCTAATGTTAAAGATACATAAATACCACTCAACGGAAATGCGACGTGGTGCGGACACAACACTTATAGCATAGACTAACTCTAAGACCAGTAGGTCATAGACTAACTCTAAGACCAGTACTGCCGTTCTACGCATACTTGTCCCATATTGATTACTGAAGACTTTCGTTTTCTTGATCAATCATTCTATTTTCACGTATATTTGCACAAAACACAAAAAAAAATATAAGTTATTCGAAAACTTCTTTAAAAAATACCAAGTCTGTTTGTCCCATTGTGAAATTCTACGCATAATTGTCCCACTAACGAAATATCCAAAAGCAATGTATTTTACATCATTTTTACAAGCGTATTGTCAGAACTACATAAAACTAGTCTAGTTTTATGTAGTT
>JASCZW010017243.1:12992-30370 GCA_034211315.2 Aedes japonicus | reverse complement strand
TAGAATTGAACGATTTTTTTTTAATAAAGGCAATATAATTGTCTAAAAGTTCACGATACATTGCAAGATGGGGACTTTTAAGGGAAAAAAGTTTTTCTCACAACAACTTTTTCATGTCCTATTTTTACCGTGTATCACGTCAACTCGTCTAGTTATGGTCTTCAACACCCCTATAGATCCAATAAAATTTAGCAGTCATAAAGAATTGAAAGTATTGGTAAAAAAACAATAATCATCTAGACTAACATTTGAAAGGGGTAAAAAAAATTAAATTTCCCTCAGTAAAACAGAATCAAAAGTTCACGTTTAAGTACAAGTCATTCATAACTGCTTGTTAGGATATTCCTATTTTAAGGGGCGATTTAAATATTGCTTCGTATATCTTTGGGTGGAGGGGGCGGAAGGAAGGTCAAGATTTGTTACAGAATGTGTAAAAGGCATGGGAAAAATTATGATAGAGGGGGGCTGATAAATCTAAAAGAATAGCGGACGTCATATTTGAATCGTCTTTAAATGGATATGCATAAAGTCTTATCAAATTAAAAAGTTCTTATTTGAGACTTGATGCACATCCATTTAAAGACGATTCAAATATGACGTGATATGAATTTTAGAAATACTGTTAATGTTAATGAAAACTCATAGGTTTTTGCTTTGTAAGCGTTTTATTTTATTTATTTTTTATAAGTACATCTTCACTTATTAGTAATTAACATAGCTTCATATATTTAATTTATAAATCTTTCGCATACAAAGTGAATTTCTTTGGATTATCCTTTGATGCAGAAAACCTGTTAGCTGAAATTTGATTTTCTGAAATAGGTCCAAAGCAATGAACCTGTGAAACAGGTCTTTACATGGCTATAGAACTCCACAAGGTCTTCTGACATTTTTGCATATATTTGCACTTATATTTGGCTGTTCAACTGCCAAATCATATAGTTCTCGAAGAGTTTTCCATGATCTTGAGCAAGGCTTGCTCTCTTTGCCATTCGCTTGGGATTACCACCAATAGCATTACATGGACCTTTCCCAGGAGACGTTCCAATCCATATATGAACTTGAAATTGCACACGCTGGCAAAGTTACAAAGGGCCGCTGCTCCATCTGACATGAAAATATTTTTTGAGCAATATATTGAATTTAGTTTAATGAAATCTAGCAATTTTGATATAAACAACTGAGCTGATATTGAGTCATGGGTCAATACTTCATATATTATGATAAAGCTTTTGTTTTCCAATATATTGTCCTTTTTGTAATATACTTCAAAGGTTTGGTAATATACAGGAAAAACCACCTGATTTAATTGTATTATCACTAAAATTTAAAAAAAAAAAAATTAAAAAATAAGCCCTTTCCAAATAGCAGCCTTGATTTTTCAAACATTACAAGACCCTTAAAAAATCCAAATTGTCATTATAATTAAATTTATTTGGCTTCTGTGTGATTTTAGAACCAAATTAAAAGACGAGTTGGCGCGATACACGGTAAAAATAGGACATGAAAAATTTGTTGTTAGCAAAACTTTTTGTTCTTAAAAGTGCCCATCTTGCAGTGTATGGCGAACTTCTAGACAATTATATTGCCTATATTAGGAAAAAAATCATCTAATTCAGAGATAGTCAATTTTTTGCAAATTGACTTTGAACTTCAAAAAAATTTTTTTAGTGTGTGAGAATCGATTGTACAGTTTTTACAATTTTTTTCATAAAAGCTTAGAAAACTTTTTAAAAGTCAGTCGTACATTACTTTTCTGTAAGTCTTTTCCTCTTTGAGTTATGTTGGCATGAACATTTGTTGTTAGAAAAACTTGTTTTCATTAAAAGTGCCCATCTAAGCACCCGTACATCACTTCTTTGTAAGTCTTTTCCTTTTTGAGTTATGTTGACTTCAAAAAAATCGTTTCTTGAAAAGACATAGTCTACCAATCTTAAATGTTCTGAGAGGGTGCTGCCAATCACGAAGACGAGTTGGCGTTAAATTCGTCAATTATGTTTTATGTTCATATAAATGTTGCAATCTGCTGGTCGTCTATTTTTACTATCACTGCTTTGAAAACCTATTCTACTCCGAACGAAGACTTACACCTTTGCAACAAATCAAAGTTTTGCCCTGCAGTGTGTATGGATAAGTATGTATATTCAATTGAAAACCCATTGGTTGATTATGGTAATATGGAGCAAATTTGTTAGCAATAATCCTCGACCTGACCATTGAAAGCAGCATTAATCCAGAAGCTAGAGCAATCATATTATAGGAGATCTAGCAACCCATTTTAGAATGTCTGGAAAGTCACACCCATTCCGAGGTTACTTTCACATACAATAAGCCTAGCATGTAAACATTACTGATGTAATGTCAATGGAACACACTTCCTTATTTGGCAATGTAAAATTTCTAAACCCTGCAATTAAGTATTGTCTAAAACAAAGTGTTTGTTATATATTTACAATCAAATAGATCTCACCAAAGATCTCCTCCAAAGACACACTAGCTTGTTCAGTCGAGGAATTGTTAATTTTCGATGTGGACGAAATTAATGCAATCCATAACCAAAACTAACGTTGCTAAGCCACCCGTTAGATATGCAACCATCATTTCCAGCTCACCACCGGAGTTCAACACGTGGGGAGCGTACGCAAGGAATTATGTGCAAGCCATGCACACATGTATGCGCGTCAGCTTCGTACGTGGCTTCTGACCCACAAATAGCTATGTTCTTCATTGAACTGGTCTACTTTTTATTGGCTTTTTTTTCACTCCACACTCTGCCCAAAAATCGCTATCCACCACTATGGGGCGACTCATAATCAAACTTCAATGCTGTTATTTTGAAGCAATAATTATCAAACACTCTTAATTTTCTGATATGGAAATATGGAAAACACGATAATTTTACAATTTATTACACATTCCAACTGTGATGAGAATGATAACGTCATCTGCGCTCATAAACACAAAATTACTGTCCGTTCCAGGAGCCTTACGGTGATGAAAAAATATTTCCTTTATTGATTTATTGATTGAATATATGATGTTATGATTTACTTATTTATTTATTCAAATTTTGAATACTTTATATTACAATTATTTTTAACACATATGTATGCGTTACATTTTTTGTTTATTTATTTTAATTTTTATTGATGCACTTTTATTTTACACTACAGGTATACCTCGATAGTACGTACATCAAATTACTCACTTCAAATCGCAATTGCGTAAAAACTACTGGTTGTATCTGGAATTTACAATAACCAAAAGAAAGAGCAAACTTCTGTTCTTCATTTTGGTTGTATTAGATTTCAGATACAATCAGTAGTTTTTGTGGAATTTCGATTTGAAGTGAGAGAGGTGATGTACGTACTATCGAGGTATGCTTGTATTCATATTTTTATTTCCTTGATATTTCAATATTTTTTCAATTTACTTATTAAATTAAACTTTAATGACTGTATTTTTATTTACAAACTCATCAAATATGACACTTAATAATGAATATTATCATCGTTTATTCATAAATGAAATTATTTTGTCCATGGACTTATTCATTTATTAAGTTACGTATTTATTTATTCATCTTTTCTATAATTCATGGATTTATTCAGTCATTCATGTATTTATGTACTATATGTCGTTGTATGTTTAACTAAGTTGTAATTTATGATTTGTTTTGTAATTAATTAACATTTGTTTTAATTTTGTTTATTGCGTAATGTAATATTTTGTTCATAAATTTAATTGCAATATTAGTTGTAGATTAGTGTTGGTTGTTTCAGTAATAGAGAGTCTCAGAATTTCGTTCAAATCTGTAAAGTCCTTCTTCTTTATAAAAAAATAACCATTATTTGGTCTCTCAAATACCTCATGTTCAACGTTGTTCGAAGAACTCTGCATCCTCTTTTATGACAATGCTTATTGGCATCATACCCGCTAGGTCGCAGACCACGTGGAGGCCGTTAGCTCCGACTCTTCAATGGGTTCACCATATATCTCCAGGGTGATGCCGTCTGCAAACCGGACCATCTTCACCTCGTTCGGGAGCTCAAGCCGTAATGCCTCATCGTGCATCGTGTTCCATAGCACCGGACCCAGGATCGAACCTTGTGGGACTCCTGTGGTGATCTGAACACGTGTCTGACCTCTGTATTGTACACTAGCATGCGATTCTGGAAGTAACTTCCAAGAATCTTGTTCAGGTACCCCGGAACGTGGAGGCGTTGGATCGAGTCGGCTATGGCTACCCAACTGGCGCTTTTGGACGCATTTCTCACGTCAAGGGTAACCACTGCACAGTAGCGTACTCCTCGCCTCTAGCGCAGGATTGTCTGTGTCTGTGTCCAATATAACACATACCGGCCGGCAGTGTTATTATGGAAGAAATCTGTTCGCAATAGTTTAAGTGACCATTCAAAGCAGCTTTAAGGTGAATTGCTGCTCCAGGTATTTTTTCCTATCTTTTATCTCTCTCTCGCAAACTTACCTCGCTATTTCAAATTGATAAGTCTCGATTGTTAGTGAATTGACATCTAATTGAACTTCATCAGATTGCTCACAGCAAACAAGCATACAAACTAATGTGATCAAATATTCAATATCTAGTGCAGATTCTGAGTTATATCAATTCTAAATTTTGAGATAATTTGTATGTGTTCCGAATAGCCTTTTCTCATTACTCGATTTTTTTGACTGCATCCTTACCACCTAATAACCTTGATACTGTTAGTGTTCCTACAGGTCTCGCTCCACTATATTTAAACATTTCTTTTAGGATTTACATTTCATATCTAGTTATTGACCATCTATTTCTTTTTGCTATCGCTGCAGCTTTAAGGCCGTAAGCAATGGTAAGTCGCTTAAAACAGTGTGCCAGCCACGATATCTTACACATTAGAAGAACATGTTTCCTAACAGCGGGACTTCGATTTTCAATCCATACCACACACTTTTGACAGTTGAGCTTAAAGAAATATGAAACCAGCAACCTTGCCAATATGCGTTGCCTGGTTGCCACGCTCAGCAGAAAATATCAATTAGGGCTGTCAACACATCGGCACCTTCGGCACATTACGGGAACTCCCAGAACATTGCAACGCTTGTTGACACACTCAAAAAAAAAAATAGCACAGGAGAAAAGTGCCCTTGGCCGTAAGTCATAGCTGGAAAAATTACTGTTCTATGCATAAATTTTGTTAGGCTCTATTGGTGGTTTGTAACTCTTCATAAATTCTATCATTACATTGCACCCAATTGCACCTATTAGTGAATTGTCCATCTTTGAAAAACGAAATGAGAACGGGTGTGGGAAAATATCAGTACCTAAGATACATGTACTAAGAAATGATAAAAATCGACCAACGGCATTGGATATAGAAATGAATGAAGATATAGAACTGTTTGGACTCAAACTCGAATGGTTTTAGTAAAAGATCTGCAACAAGAAAATAATAGCAGATTATTTTGGAAAATATACTTGCTATACGATACTTTCTCAAGCATGACCGACCTTAAAAGCATTATAGTGACTGAAAACAGTAAGGCCATCATCGAAATAAATTCGCGAATTACGACTTATGATTAGGGCTTCAAGCCCTAAAGATGGCCTAAGGTGTGGCCTAGTTAGGATTGGAACATAGACTGTTGCGTATATTTCGGATATACATTAACAAAATAGTATTCTGTTTTAACTAGAATGTTCGACTCTATGTGAAATTTAGAGGGAAAATACAAAAAACATTAATCATCTCGATTTCGAATTGCTGGGTTGAGTTCTTTCGGTACAAACTGAATCCCGATTGTCTCATACCACTGTTGGACTGTTTCACTGTAAGAACAGCTTGCAAGATCTGGCAAAAACATGACAGGTTCATCGTGGGATCTGATGAATGGTAGGAGCTTTTAGATATATTCCTTGGTCTTCCTACCGCAGCTGCAGATGCCTTGCTGAATCATGTTTTTACATGCATATTTATCTGCAAACACAAACCTGAACTTGGCAGAAACCGTAGCCATGAAAATTTTTTGTCCCGGTAGCTGTTTGAAATCGGCCTTTACAAAGGTTTCATCATCCATCATACAGTTTTCTGGCACGAATTCTGGCCACATTGTTCTGCTTTTGATCCCTATTTGGTTGGCTACAGGCAGGGTATGACTTGAAGCCTCCCCGGCGAAGAATCCGTTGCACGGTACTGCGTGCGGCGCGAAACTGTTTGGCCAAATCACGATCTGAGATGTTGGGGTTCGCCTTAATGTTCTTGATGACTTTGTTCCACAGTTGACAGTTGACAGTACCCGCCCGACGCTTGCTATGAGGCTTGCAATCCGTCGACGAAGTTTCTCTGTACCTTTTTAAAACACGCCACACGGTATTTCGGGGGAAAACCCAACATTTCAGCAAGTTTTGCCCCAGGCCACGGAGGGTTTTCCAAATGAATGCGCATAATTATTTTTCTTCTTTCTTCTTCCATTTTGTATCTCTCTGAAACACGTACGAACTGCATCGTGAAAAAAAAAACTTCTGATGTTGTTATTGTTATACACTGAACTCAAACATCCTCCTTTAATCGAATGAATCCTCCGTGGGTTGATATCGAAACATTGAAATCGCATTTTTGAATTATAAATGTAGGCAGAGGACGATTTTCTAGAAACCAGATGATTATCCTTCTAATGTTGCACAACTTATAATACGCGAAGTGAATTGACCTCCCGTTCAAAATCGAATGCACGTTGTATGAAAAATCGTCTTCCCAAAGTGGAATGCGTATTCCATAGGAAAAGTCCTACAACGCAAATCATTTCAAATGAGGATGACAAAAATTCCATTTTACATCATTAGGTAATAACCTATAAATCGCTATCAGAACTAGTACCATTACGAATAAAGCACCGAGTCCCACTCGTGCCTTAGGGAGTCACGGTAAATATTTCCAGACTCTTTCAGTTTTTGTTCTCCCGTTGCAATCTTTGCAACTGTAATGTGTTTAATTATATCACAGCGAAATTATACGTAGTTAAAATGTTTCAAATTAATTATAAATCACTAATGAACTACACAAAGTTGAAACAAACATCATATTACATTTTTTTGATTATCATACGAAATATGGATGATCGTCATACGGATATAACCATACGACAATCATCCGGTTTCCGAATGCTTTTGGTTAGAGGGTGCAATCGAATTACTTTTCAGACGATCTCGGGATGATGATTGGGTTCAGTGTAGGGAACACACCCCAAGTAACAATTTTGGTTTTATAAGGGTTCTGAAGAGCATGAATTAGACTTCAAGAATGCTATAAAACCATGATAAAACCAGCAATGTTTCTTGGGATAAGATGTCATAGTTTACAAATCCGACCACTAGGGTCGCTGTAAGAATCAATGTTTGTTCTGAATACTAAATTGTTCTAATACTAAATGGGCAAAATCTTAGATCACTTATATGTTCACATGATTAAGCTCTTCTAAAACTTTAAAATTATTCCAAGAATCATTCTCAAATCCTTTTAGGACTTAAAAAGGTTTTCTGAAAAAAATATATCTTCACTGAATTCCGATACCAACTTCAAGTTCTTCTTAAACTAATGTAGCACTGAACACATGAAAAATGAACATACATTTTTCCGAAATCCAAAAATATTCAACCCACTTTTCGTACGCAAATCTATGGCAAACATACTTTTGCATTTAAAAACTAATAAACGATACATTAAAAACTTAAAATCGTTCCACAAAAAACGCTTTCATGACCCATAAAACTCTGGTCAATATCCATAATAAAATGTTTATGATCCATAAAATTTATCAATGTGATCCATAATTTGTACAAAATTTAGCAATAAAATGTCAAAAATGTACCGTTATATATCTAGGGTATGATCAGTAAAATTGTACGGATTACCCATAAACATATAGCGAATGTTCCATAAAAGGTTCAATATCATTCCTTAAAGTTGTAAAATTGATCCACAGAATGTAACATTTGTGCACTAAAATACGTACACATGATTCGTAAATTATTGAAAATGTTCCATAAATAAATTGTCTATGATCCATATAACAATGAATAATAATCTATAAACTCATATAAATGAACCGTAGCAAATTATTCTTATAGAAAATTTTCTCAACTACAATTTTTCCAAACATTGGTTTTCAGAAAAAAAAAAAATAATCAAACAGCTTCTCAGTTAGACACACTATATTGTACAATGTGACATAGTAGCCACGATTTGTTATGCTGTACTCCAAGTACTAGAAATATCAATGTTGCCTGCTGAGCAGTTGAGGATTGAAGAACTAAGGAAGTAGAAAGCGGTCGATGTTTCCGATATCGTCTTCAAGTTAACGACTGATTCAAGCATTTGCCCGGTATAATGCAAACGGAGGATGTTTTTTGTAGTTAGGTCCGACGAGCGATAGCGAATTGGACGGCAAGCGTTTGCCCGGCGTAATTTTATAAAAAAAAATTTAAATAACAGTTTGATCAAGCCTTAAATTTGACATGTAGAGTAACTGTCCCCATATTAATGTCATTGTTCCTTTATTCATCCTACGATAGATCAAACAATTTGGCCGTTGACGGATCGGTTTCGTTTTCTAATAATGTTTGCTTACTTTTAATAACAACAACAAACATTACTAACTAATCCTGTCACCTGTTCATTGTTTAATTTCAAGTAGGATGAATTGCAAAGTGATGAGATTAATATTGGAAAATCTTTCCTAGTTCTTTACATGCACGAGTTCTCTTTAACAAATTTATTGGGAAACATGTGTCGCAGTTGCGGTCGTAAAAGAACGTGAAATCGCGAAAGTAAATCAGCTCTCTGAAAAATTGAAAATCTTCTAAAAAGCAATCCTTCTTTAATAGCAATATTTGAGACGCATAGCTAAAGAAACGGACATGTTAATAGATCTGAGTAGTAGCGCAGTCAAGGATTGATTTCCCCGTAGCCAAAATTTAAAAAAAATATAAACCCAACATTGTAATAATTCTGGCATAATTTATGGATCCTACATATTATTTTTAATACCCAAAGTTTATTTCCTATGGGCCATATTTAGAAGCTTTTGGTTAATTTTTCAAAACTCTCATGGATCATTGACGATTGGATCAATAATTTATTGATCATGTGTATATATTTAAGTTCACAAACGTTACATTCTAAGGATCAATTTTACAACTTTAAGGAATGCTATTGAACCTTTTATGGAACATTTGCTTTATGTTTATGGGTAATCCGTACAATTCTATTGATCATACCCTAGATATATAACGGTACATTTTTGACATTTTATTGCTAAATTTTATATAAATTACGGATCACATTGATACATTTTATGGATCATATCTATTTTATTATGGATATTTACCAGAGTTTAATGGGTCATGGATACGTTTTTTATGGAATGAATTTCAATTTTTAATGGATCATTTATTCAGTTTAAAGGTGCAAACTTAGGGCTGCCCAAATCTATCAGCAGCAAAACAAAAAGAAAAGTGAACTCTTAGATTTGCCACTCCCAAAAAATACCCCAAAGCTGTTTTCAAGCGAATACAGAGCACACACATTTACCTCTCGCGAAATTTCGCCCCACCCTAAAAAAAAAAACCCAGATGGTTGATGATGAGTGCCCGCTTCATCGCCATGGCATCGGCGATTTTTGCTGAAATAATCGAGAAAAAATTCATTCGTTTGCACTTCATTCCGATTTCATTAGTGTGTATTCTCTCCACCCTAGATGAGCCTATCTTTTTTTTTTTTGCTTTTTTTCCAACGAAACCGGGAGATTCCCCGCCCGACTGCAAAAACTGGACCCTCGCCAAGTTCTGCGCGGCGTGTTTAAAGGTGCCAACGTGTTGTTGTTTCAGTCAGCTGAAACGCAAAAAAAAGATGGCAAGGAAAAAAACTAATTTGAATTTGAATTAGGAATCGGGCGAACGTGAATCGTATGATACTGCCGTTGCCGTTCTTCTCGTTTTCCCAACTGTATTGTTCGTCTCTTCAGCAGGTAAATTTCAATTAGATGGGAAAATATTTACAGTTCGTGTATGGGGAGCAAAGGGCGGAATCCATGGCATACTGGGGTTTTTCATCTCGAGAAGAAGACAACTTAGTTCCCTGACAGCTACTTCAACCGTCATAATTCAACTGCTAAACTGACAATTACAGCCATGGTTTCCTTTCCGAAATTCAATTAAATTCAAATGTTCCTAATTGTTATTGCCTCCATCATCGGACGATGCTTTGTATAGCGAAAATCGATTTCTCCTCTCAGGTGTTGTTGGCGTACTCCGTCACCTTATTTTCCACTTGCAGAATGCACTTTTCGCCTTTCAAAACCCGGCGGTAATGTCTGGAAGAATGGAGGCCATAGTAGTGGAAAATAAATATGCGAGAATCCGAAGAAGTGGCAATCCTCGTTAGGCTATACATCTGCCTCCCACCCATTTCGCTGCTCCGGGCACTGATCGACGAACCATCCTAGCAAAGCGGAAGCCTCCCCAGGAAGCAGGAAGGAAATTTTCATGCTGATTTGCTTTTAGCCGTTCGCTCGCTCTCCGGTGCTGCCACAAAAGTGAATGCGCATGGAGCGGTTGGGGGGGCTTTCTTATACTGAATACGGAAGCACGACGAAGAAATTGTTTGTGTGCACTTGATGCACATATGAGCTGAGCTGTCCTGCATTATTGTGAGAAATCGTCCTGCCGGTTCTGCTTGCGCTTCAAAGTAGTTTGGATGGGTTTTTGTTGTTGTTCTGTATATCGGAATGTAGTGATTCTCAATTTTTTCGATTGTACTGGGGTACAATTAATGTCGCGGTCGTTTCTTCAAATATTTTCAAGTTTTTTGGCGATCTGAATTGAGCCGTAGCATTAACGGATTCATCAAGCTCGTCTTCTCTAGTGAATGTGTTATCAAATGTGCCAGCTGCATGAGTACATTTTCTCACTATCAGTTAAGAAGACAAATCAAGCTGAACAATGCACTAGGTCCTAAGTAACACTGAGAGACTCTTTTCGTCGACTTTCTCTTTGCGTTCCTACGGATACGTAAAAACTCGTTCATGTATTTTCAACACACAGTACGGTAATATTAAGTGTAATAAAGGATCCAATACGTCAAAAATATCAGAAAACCGGTTAATAGACAAACTATTAACGAAAGAGAAAGTCGACGAAGAGAATCTCTCAATGTTTCTTAGGACCTGATGAATTGTTTAGCTTGAAATATTGGAATACGAAAGTTCAAAACAGATAACTAGATAACAATGTGGGTTGAATTACCGGTCGAATTTCATGCAATGTCATTTGGTTACTCTCGCGAAATACGATACGAGTTTTTATGGTAATATTATCTGGGAGGATATTAGTATGATGCAATAAAAAGGATTGTTGTTTACTTGCATCCAAACTCGGTTCCGTGTGTCCCAATCTCGCACATTCACCCATAAATTGATGATAGTTGCCACGAAGGTTTGGATCAATTATCCGATATGCATCTCCAAGGTACGGTAATCGGTGGTCTCGCAGTGGCAATCGATCTACATATCAAGCTGAACAATGCATTAGGTCCTAAGTAACATTGAGAGGTTTTTTCGTCGACTTTCTCTTTGGTTAATACTTTGTCTCTTGAACGATTTGCTGATGTTTTTGACGTATTGGATCCTTAATCACACATTATACTATCGTACTGTATGTTGAAAATACTTGTACATGTTTTTACATAGCCGTAGGAACGCAAAGAGAAAGTCGACAAAGAGAGTCTCTCAATGTTACTTAGGACCTAATGCATTGTTTTGCTTGATATCTGCTATTATAGATTAGAGAGCTCCCAAAATCTTCGAATTGGCAGTGCAGCAAGGACTACCGAAGGAACCTTGATGATGACGGGTGGTTGCTGTGGTTGCTGTTTTCGATTTTGAGTTCGAATTCGAAAATTTCATACCATAGGCGGGGTGGAATACTTGACACGATCATGGAATCGGTGGTTGATTTGCAGACGTGGTTTATCAGGATATCAGTTTTCTCTAATATTCCGAAATTCCTGAATTCCGAAATGAAATGTCACTGCGAGCAAGTCTAGTGTCTAGTAGGATACGCGAAAACTGACAACGGTTGTATGAGACCTTCATCTTAACCAAGATGGTAGTCAGAAACACTTCACTATCAACTTTTCGTATAGGACACATCTGTTCCAGAGAGGATGATGATCCTCCGTTAACAGATGAGGTACGAAAGACTGGACAGTGGACGAATGCATGGCTTTTGGAATCGACAGCGGCGTTTGAGATGATCGAACGAGAATTAAAATGGTTAAGTTGTGTGGGTAATAGTTGTTCATTAGTATTCCGATTGTTCATATGTGAAAAACGAGTGCGAAACATTGTTGTTAGATTGACAGAAATTCAAATCATTAGGGGTTGTTAGATACAAGAGTTTAAAAAAAGCGGTAAGTCTTAGGTTCAAACCTAAACAATGGCAAAACTAATAAATGATTCCCATTGTCGTGACGATTGGTGGATTTTTCGGCCATCTTTGCAAATCGATCCCCATACGACTCAAGAAACACTCTGTGAGTTCTCGCAGCCTCTCTCGATTTAGCACCCGATTGCAGGGTTGCCACATGCCTAGATTTATCTAGATTGACACAGATTTTTTTTTCATACAGATATCTGTATGTTAAGGTTACTGGTTTTTGAGAAAAACAAGATTTTTAAGATTTTTGACAATTACTTGTCCACTCAAAAACTTCAAATTCGAAACATGAGTACAATTTAGGATCCAACTTTTTATCAATACTACTTTCAGTGTGCTGTTTTAGGCCTACAACGGAAAAATTAAACAATTGACACTGACACTACAGTGACAGATAACAGTCTGAAAGTCAGCTTGTGTGTGTGTGCCCCCAAATGATTTCTCCATCATTTTTCAAGATAATTTTTGAAGGAAATTTTCAAAACTTTCTTGTAATGAAATGTTTGGAGGAATCCCTGATCTTGTAAAGTTTTATGATTTTAAAAGAACCCCTGGAGAACACCTGAAAGAACAAAAGAAAAACTATACGGTTATTCTTGAAGTAATTCTTGAAATCAGTAAATCCTTATTTGTTGGAGAAATTTGAGAAGAATTTTGTGCATGAATTTCATAATCTCATATATTTAATTCGTAGCTTTAAAAAGTCCGCAATGGGTTTTTAAAGAGTTATTTTTCAAATTTTGTCTAGGATGTTTGCAAGGATTCTTAAATAATGTTCTCCAGATATTACTTCGATATTTTTTTCTGGTAATCCTCTGGAGAAGTGTTTGTTTCAAAGTTCCGCAAGAGATTGCTCCTCAAATTTCAGCAAAATTTCTTTCAGTAATTTCTACAAAATTACTGTTCTTCTAATTGAGAAGTATTTTTATGCATTCATGAAGAGGAATTTTGGGAAGAAAGAATAATGTTCTGGATTGTTATTTTTGCTAATCGAAGCATAGTTATTTCGATTATTTGTTAGCTTTATTATTATAATAATTGCAGCGCGCAAACCTATTTATATTTTGCGCAATTAATAAACAATTCCAGATTGATTACAAAAAAAAAGGTTTGTGGGCTTTGAATCAGATAGAACTTTGGTGATGATGGGATCTGACCGATCCTTCAATAAGCTGCTGAAACGTGACTGTGCTCATTTGATAATTATCAAATGTACTTGCAACTGTTTGGTTTTTTGTGTAAGTAACGCATGCAAAAACCTACTATTGTACTTGGAACAAATGATTCGATAAATCTGCAGTTACATGTCCTACAGCCTCAAACGATTCAAAGAATTCCAAATGACACAGTTCTGCATCCGTCTGCCATCAGATGGCTATCGTTGGAGTCAGTTGTCAAATGGAATTTGGAACGGTTCTCGGAACTCGTGTTGTTTTTCTCGTTCTTATCCAACTGAGATAACGGTTTGATTGTTGTCCTTTTAATGACCCGATGACGCAGCCACTTCCCTAGCTCAGTATTGCCTCTTATCAGCAAAGCGAAATGTATCTTCCAGACAAAAGCTTCAGAACTCCTGAACATATAATCCTACAATCAGCTGAGATCTCACTCCTTGCTAATTTTTGTGATTTGCCTAAAACACCGGATTTAGGGGTTCCAGATTTCAAGAAACATCTACCTAAGAAGTCAAAAATATATATCAGGGTAGCTGCAGGAGAAATGCTTCGATCCGAAACTCCTAATTATACCATGATGGAGGCTTTTTACTCGATCTGCTGTACTTTCTATTCCGATTTGATTAAACAGATCATTCAGCGCTTCGATCTGAACGATCCAGTTCTGCCTACTGCATCGAGCGTTGACCCCAACAAGCTGCACCCTTTGAAAGAGTTCAACTCGATTATTGAGCAATATCCGAAATTCTTTGAAAGTGGTGAGGAACAGGCCATTGAAAATTATTGAGTTGAGGACAATAACCATCCGCAAGGACTACAAGGTGGAAGAATCAGAAGACTTCGAAACTTGATGAAGAAAACGTTTGTATTTCGAACGAGCCGACGGAAAGCTGGCTTTTCACTTGCTAAGAAAGTTCATTGCAAACTTTTGACTAATTCCGCATTCTTTTGCGAAAGTGCAGCGAATTTTCCAGCAATACAATCTGAATAAGTTAAAAATCCGGAGCGGCCTGTGTACGGACATCATCGATGCCAAAGGAGAAAAGGAGGTGTTGATTAGCTTATATTAAAATCATAACTGACTTTTAAATTCAACAAATTGATGTACACGCATCATAAAAATTATTGATTGTTGATTCCGTTCCGATTTTGTTCACCTGGAACTTTTAGTAATCAAAAGAAACACCTTATGATTCATTATCATGTCAATACTGGCCTGTTAGAAGGACTTAAGTGCAATGATCGATATCCCCCGAGAACATGAATCCCTCGTATACTGATCTGTTATCCTTTTACAGCGCAAAATTTAAAGTAAAGATTTTTACCAAGATTTTTGCAATTATACTCAGATGGCAAAAATCCATTTTAACTCAGTTTTGAGTCATTTTTGACTCACCTTCTTCATAAGTGGAGTCACTCAAATTTGAGTAAATGTAACTTGAACTGACAAGTCGACAAATCAAAAACATCAACTCAAACACGATGGATGTTTTCGATTTGTCGACTTGATAATCCCAGTTACATATACTCAAACTTGAGTGACTCCACTTTTGACGAAAGTGAGTCAAAAACGACTCAAAACTGAGTTAAAATGGCTGGCCGTGTACAATCTGACATGTAGAATTATTTCACTCTCTCTCTTGGTTTTATTTTTCAAATGATCTTCTGTGATCTTCTGTGGTATGGCAGTGACGCCTGTTTAACTTGCTAATGATGTTTTTGCTAATATCTGAAGATTCTAATTTCATTTTCCCATATGTTCACTACATTATTCTCTGCCGCTACTTTGGATGTTAAATTTGGTTTTAATAATTCTTTGTACACTGATAGGCACAAAAAGTGCCCACCTCATCATTTTTTAAATTTCTTTCATTTATTTGATTCAAATTACAGTAGACACACTGTAGTCTTTTTTGGTATATTATTTTTCATATTTTTTCAAGTTTCACTTATGGAATAACAATAAAAAAAAAATTCAATTTGATGAAAAACAAAATCTATTCGTGTTGAAAAAAAACAGTAACAAAAAAAAGTGCCCACTTCATTTTGACTACCGGGAAAATAAATTTAAGTAAAAGAAAAGCATTTTTATAATTTATGTGTCCTCCTTTGGCCTTCAACACCAGCTGCAGGCGCTTCGGCATGCTCTTCACCATGTTCTTTAGGTGCTGTGGATCAAGCTCTTCCCAGGCGCGCTTCAGCGCTTCAAAATAGTTGAATTTATTGGTAACACCAGTTTTGTCAACCCTGGCATCTAGAATCGTCCGCAAATTCTCGATTAGGTTGAGGTCCGGGCTTTGTGGATGCCATTACAGCGGTTTTATCCGACAAGACCGCCTTGGTCTTCTTGGCAGCATGCTTCGGGTCGTTGTCCTGCTGAAATACCAACTTCTCTTCAAGACCCGTCTGGATTAGCGGAACCTCCAGATTTTCTCACATGATGTTGACGTAGGAATCTGCCGCCATTATCCCGTTGATTTTCACGAGGCTACCCACTCCACTCTACGAAAAATACCCCCAGACCATCACATTTCCTCCTCCATGCTTCACCGTGCCTTGAATGTGGCGCTCCTGAAGCTCCTTACCCGATCTGCACCACACGATTAAAAAGCTCGAATTAGTCCGTACACAGAAAAAAATAATTAATTTTAACAAGCATGTAAAATTTCCCTTCGTTTAATTCCAAGCCAAAAAAGGCATAAACAACGAAATTGTTTGCAATTTATCATGCGCCATACAACAATGTTTGAAATCTTTCATACAAGGAGCTAGATTCAGGCGTTATCTGGCTTAAATTTACATGAAATATCCCATTATTTTCTGCCAAATCTAGCATTCCCTTTATGTGCACTAGATTACGCAGAGATTTCAATGTTTCTTTTTATCTGTGTAGTAAGTAGTCTGTCCGGAAAGTAGTCCGTTGGAAAGTAGTGAAGTTCCAAGCACCTGCTTGAGATAGCCTTCAAGAGCGAATGGGCTTTAGTGTTAAACTTTTTTAAGATCAAATTGAAGATCCCTTCAAACCCGGGAGCCTTCTTGTTTTTAGTGTTCTTCTGCGCTGAGCAAATCTGTTCGATAGTAAGCCTACCATCCGGGGGCACGACACAAGGGGATCATTGCGCAACCTGACCTTCGGACCTGGGATGTTTGTGCCAAGCAAATGCGATGCGGCAATATGAATCCGCTGAGGTTAGCAGAATAGAATCAAAGGAGGAAAGGGTTTGGGATGCGTCTTTCGGTCTTTGGCTACCTTCCAGAATGGTCTCGAGCGATCATCCAAATTTTGGATGACACGTCTGAAACTCTCGTTTTGGATCGAGTCCATTCTGGAAGCAATCTGCTTGTTCAGATCTCCCACTTCTTGTTTCCTATCCAACTCACCTGTCCTCTGAAACTGGCATCTACGAACATTTCGTAAGCGGATCAAAAATTGGGTGTGGGAATCAATGGCCACAAACTTACCCCTCACAGGAACTTATCGGACGCACGCCTCGTCAGCCGCGGTTATAGCTTATTGGAATCCGTCCAGCGCACGCTTGATGTCATCGATGGAGTCGAGCGGTGGATTTGCGTCGATGTTCCGGTCCACGTTAAGGCCGAACTGTACCCAGTTCACATGGAAAAAATCCTTCCGTTGGTAGGTTGGAGCAGGAATCACGTTGACACCGACTTCAGCCACCACCGGTTGATGGTCGGAGCTGAGGTCGTTGTGC
>JASCZW010017243.1:0-11518 GCA_034211315.2 Aedes japonicus | reverse complement strand
TTAAGGAAGGCTAAGTGTTTGTTTACGGGTACGAAAAACGAGAGCGTTCAGACTTTTAGCGTTAATTTTGTTTTTTACGAGCGTGTTAGTAGAATGATTATAGATGGAATATTATAAAAATGTATAACAACACTTCTTCACTTAAAAAATAAACAAAAAATTGAATAATTCAAATTCTTTATCAGGATTTTACAAGTAACGCAAGCAAATTCCTTCAAATTCCACTAAAAAAAGAATATTTTTAAGACAGGTAGGCATATTTGATCGTCGACTTACAGACTTCTACAGGGTCAAGTGCTCGACTTGAAAAGAACATCGCAGTAGATCTAGTGTTTATACTAGATATGTTTGCATATTTCTGGTGCAAAATAAAATATCATCTCCGTTGGTTCGACAATCCCATTCACTGGTCCTGGTCTTCGAACTGAACCGGCTTAGTCTTTCACTTTTTATTAAAACACTTTTTCGAGCGTATTATGGGTTTATTGAGATTTTCACCACAACATACCCTTTCACTTTACTTATACATCACAAAGTGTTGAGGCAAGCAATCATAGCAGTCAGTTTGAAAGTTAGTACCTAGCAACCATAGAAACCAGAAGTCCTTAGTTTCCACCATCATAACAACATTCTGCCTATAAAAGCGAAACCCCTAGTACCATAGACTAACTCTAAGACCAGTAGGTCCCGAACAAATACGATTTTTTTCTTGGCTCAGCCAGTACTAGCACATCGGTCCCAAGCTCGGTTCCACGCTTAATAATACGCCCCTAGTAATGAACTCACACGAACATACTCTCAAATATTATGTCAAAATAACACAGCAAATCAAAACAAAGGCGCAAATATTATAGCAATGTGCTGGCTTCAAGGTGTACTTCGGACCAAGGGGCCCTACAACAGTGAACCAATTTCAAATCGCTAGTTGCATATTGATTGTTGCTAGTCCTGTACATAATTAGCTCTAACCGAAAACACAGAAGCTACTCAGAAGTTCTTGAAGGTAATTCATTTGGAAACTGCCATCGAAATAAGAAGGATGACGACCAGCGCGAAGAAAGCAGGAATTGTCCAGTTTGCTGGTGGCGGGTACGATACCTGGAAGTTCCGTGATGAAACCCAGCTTTCGGCTCACGGTTTTCGGGAAGCTATTGAGCAGGAAGATGGGTTACGCAGAACCTATATTCAGTGTTCCCTGGGCCTGCTTCGGATGGAAGATGGCAGCACTCCCGAGGACCACACTTTCGGAGATTCGATGAGCTAGTAAGGCAGCTAAAGGACGCTGGGGTGACCCTGACGGAACTGGATCAAGTGAGTCAGTTATTCATTTCCCTACCGGCATCGTCTGATGTGGTGCCTACTTCAATGGAAAACCTTCCTGAAGTTGACCTGAAGCTTGGAACTGTGCAGGCTCGTTTGCTGGCCGAGGAACAAAAACGAAATAGACGAACCAACACAAATCAGCGGAGTAGAAGGTACAGTGCCTTGGTGAACCCAAACACATTCAATGAGACGACGGACTCCAGTGGACTGGTTTGGGCACTAGATTCAGGTGCAAGTAGGCATACGGCCAGCAAAGAGGGATACTTCTCATGGTTGACAACATTGGAGAAGCCAGTAACTATTGATAGCGCAAATAAACAGGGACGTATGATAGCTACCAAAGAAGGAGTCAAGAAGAAGAAAAGTCGACACTTTAAAACGAAATGTAGCGTTGATGATAAGCAATGTATTATTTGTGCCAAACTTAAAGTTCAAATTGCTTTTTTTGGCTGTATAGTCGGAGAGAATATAAAATTCTAAGCAAACCACGCTATCTTGAAGAAGGATGGTCAGATAAGTGCAGAGGCCATTATGAAGGAGAGTTTGTTATACGTTTATATGACGGAAGCGTTATCTGGAATGACATTGGCTATACAGGAGAAGAATTTAAACCGGAAGCCGTTCAATGGTTCAAGACCAGCTACAACAAGACTGCTTGAAAGGATTCATACGGATATCTGTGGTAAGTGTGGCAACCTAAAATGGATTCCAAAACTTTGTGTCATAGCAATCATAGTAACCAGAAGTCCTTAGTTTCCACCATCATAACAACATGCTGCCTTTAAAAGCGAAACCCCTAGTACGGTATATTATTAGATCTAAATAAACCGTTAACCGAAAACAACTCGTCTTCAGAAAGTGATAGTGAGGGGAAAATCGTAGTAGCCCTGTAAATTTTTCGTGTCGTTCATAATATGCAGACCACAACTGTCATTTACCGAATATCGTCAGTCAGTATTTCTGTTTTGATTATACCGGGAGGAAATCGTCAGATTATTCTTATTTAAAATGAGTGTAGAGTTGTGGTTTGATTCCGACAGTGAGGACGAGGAGGATTTAACCTTGCTGGCTATGGAACGGCGAAGAATAAGGGTTACGTAAAATCAGCTGGAGCAACCTGAAAAAACGTTAGTCATTGCCTTATCAAATCAGCGATTTAAGTAACAAAATTAACACGCCTCATACGCATTTTTAGGTTCTAACAATTCTTCAGGGTGTCGAAGGAAATATTTAAATACATGCTGAATATAATTGACGCAAAAATCAGCCCATCAATCGTCTACGTCTGTTACACCGGTAATAATGTTGGCCGCTATATTACGGTTCAACGACGAATAGTTTTGGAAATTATTGAAGCCGAAATATGTCCAGCCGTGATCAAATTTCCAACCGAGGAACGAGGAATTAATGCAGTTAAGCTGGCTTTCTACGAGAAGACGAAGTTCACCGGAATCATCGAATTTGTAGATGGATCCCACTTCAAAATCTTTCCTCCGGCCAAAGATAAGCTTCTGTACTTCAACCGCAAGGGCTTCTACAGCTTAAATGTTATGTTATGGCAAGGTTTGAACATTTGAAAGGGTTTATTTATTTACTTACTATATATATTTACTAAAATTTAAGGTGTGCGGTCACGATTTGATCATACGTTATCTTGATGCCAATCATCCGGGTTCCTCCGACGACTCTTTCTTGTGGAACGGTAGTGGACTAAATTAATTATTGGCACTAAGATATGAAACAGGACAGACTTTTGGCTGCTTGGTAAGAATTTTAGCTATTGAATTTATTTAAATGCGGTCAAGTTTCTTGCGCGATAGAAGAAGAACCAAAATCTTCGATGCCCTGATTGAAGCTTTACTGGTTTCGCATCGGAAATGTATTAAGTTATTTAATGATGCTTAGCTATAATTTCCTAGATATTTGGTAACATTCCACAAAGCTTTGGCTTAAATAAATCATAGCTTAGCTTAGCTTAGCTTAACTTGACTGACTGCACGTATCAATGGTTGCTACTCCGTGATTGATCAGAATCAGTGAAATCACTCCTTTTCGTACGGATTCAAATACCTGTGAGCGGCAAAGAAGGCCCAATAAAATCCACTCCAGCACTCGAATCAGCGTGGAAAGGTCGATAGGAGAGCCCAAGAACACATTTCGATGTTTATTAGAAGAAAGGTAGCTTCATTATAAGCCTAAAAAACTACGCAGATTACTAACGTTGGTTTTGCGTTACATAATCTCCGCATAATGCATAAATTGGATTTCGACGAGTCGGAATTACCAGATGCAGACGAGGATATAACGTTTCCTTGCTACATTTTATGTTTTATTGCACGCCGTTTGTCGGTCCTTCAAAGCTGAAAAACTCACATTTGTGGGTTACCCTTCTGAACATACGGCATACCGCCTGTTGGATGTACGTGCCGGAAGAACTGTGGTGAGCCGGGATGTGCGGCTTGTGGAGCTGGATGAAGAAACGCAGAATACGGAAGTCAAGCATGGTCCTACCCATGGAGCCGATGTTGATGAAATCATTCCGAACAATCCGAGCAGGATATCGATTCAGTATTTCGGATGAGTATTTCGGATTTGATTATGCTTCGTGCTTTCTGGGATTTGAGAATGCATCGGTTCAGGAGGAGCAGGAAGATACTCCAGTTGAAATACGCTGATCTGCTAGGTCAAACATCGGCGTCTCACCGGAGAGGTTCCGAGAAACGATTGGTCTTGCTGCAGCAGTGGTAGGCAAACCGTGAAGCTATGAAGAAGCAATAGCGAGTCCTGAAAGCGAAATGTAGAAAGCATCAAGGCAGAGGAACTGGAGTCCTTGTGGAAAAACGGTACTTGGAAGTTGGTCAAGCTACCCCCTAGATTGGGTCGAAATGGCCGTAAGGAGGACGCCACCGGGAACCTTGTGCGTTGCAAAAGCAGGCCCGTTGCTTTTTGCCAGAAATACGGGTACGAGTATGACCAGATCTTTACGCCGGTGGTGAGGAAAACCACCTTCCGAACGGTTCTAACGCTAGCGACCGTAAGATGTTGAGTAGACACGTCGACATTAAGATGGCCTATCAGTACGGCGAGTTACATGAGAAGATCTTCTCGAGGCAGCCTCCTGGTTACGAGATCAGCGATCCAAAAGCTTTTTGCCTTCTCAAGCGGAGCCTAATTATACGAGCTGAAACAGACTGCCCGTGTATGGAACCTGAAGCAGTCTAAGGCGGATTTCTGCCTATACTCGAAGCTGGTCAGCGATCACTAAGTTCACGCGCTGTTGTACGTAGATGACCTTATCGTCGCTTGTAGCACCGAGCAGGAATACCGAGCAATGCTGAATGTTTAGAGGCAGATTTTAAAAATCACCGAGCCGGAAGATCTTCGGCGTGTTTCCTAGAGATTCATGTATGCAAGCAAGCTCGTGGTTTCGTGCTTAACTTAAAGTCGTACATCATGAAAACTCTGGTATGATTTGGTATGGAAAGCTAACACGTCGAGTAGCTACCTATGTTCTCGGACGACGTGTATCAACACCAACGAAGGCCGATTGGATTGAGGCCAAGAAGGTTCTTTGTTATTTGAAGGGGACGATGGACTATGAATCCTCTTTAGGGTCCTCCCATAGCTCAGTCGGTGAAGGCGCAGCTACAAACCTGTCATTGAAAGCTCTTAATTAATAACTGTGGAAATGCATTTAGACCACTAAGTTGAGAGCAAGCAATAAGTTCATTGATGAAATCTGTCAGAAGCAGATAATTTCTAATCAACATGATAGGTTCAAGGAGTGGACAGTAATTTATTGCTAGAACGAATAGACATGAAGAGAAAGTGTACTGATAGTTCCGTATAGGGCAACGGCAGGCTTTGAAATTGAAAGATACAAGTTTGAAAACGAGCGGAGGGCATTGACCGGTAGTATCCAATCAGGCACATAACCCTTTACCAAGCTATCCAATGCAGGGTAGGCAAGGGAGAGGATACCCCCTTGACTGGTAAAAGGTTATGCAACCGATCGTGCTCTTATACTACCTATTGCTTTTATCTGGTTCTAGCAATTTGTCCCTCTCCCAATACTGCCTAACATGGGTGAGAAATTATCTCCCGCTCTTCTGACAAATTTCATCAAAGATCGTTACTCCGCGCATGGGGAGAATACATAAAACAACAATCAAATCGTAATAAACTGATCTGGGCGTATCCGTTATGCATCCCGTCAAATAATGTCATTCTTGATATGACTGAACTCAACAGTGACCCGAACATGTTCAGTAGTATGATCATTTACCTCCAGTGTCTAAGATGCTAAACTGTTATGTACAGCAATCAATACACCTCCGGAATGACAGGGGTGACATATGGTGATATCTGTTGTGGTTGAAGTTGTGTCATTGGTCTCCTGGTTTTCACTGGAATTCGAAATTTTTGAGAACCGTAGTTCTAGATTGCCCCGACCAGCAGTTCCGCAGGCCAAGTTGCTGGATTTCAGCGATAGATCGAATACAACCTTGCAGGAACATAAATTGACCATACTGATGTGTTTATCCTTGGGGACGAGTTTCAGAACATGTGGATCAATGTCCAACACGAGAGGGTCTGTTCATAAACCTCGTAGACTCATTTTTGAAAATGTCAGACCCTCCCCTCCCCACCACCATTCGTAGACTTTTAACCATACAATTTTTTGAAATTTTGAATGGAGCGTAGACTTTGGTCAAACGCCCCCAGCCTGACCAAGTCTCTCCCGGTTGGTAACTAATCAATGAGCGTAGGAATCAATAGAATCAATGTCAGTTACTAATGCTATGATGGGCCACCAATCGGAGGGGCGGCCCAACTTTTCTTATCTCTATTTGCAGGATATCCACAGAAAAGAGGGCACGCCGCTGCTCATGGCTAGCTATTACCTACAGAGGCAGAAAAAGCGATCACCTTTATTTACGAGTTAACGGTGATTAGGTCATGCCGGATAGGGGTGCGACGCAACTGGCGTTCGATGTTCTGTTGCTTGAAGGAGCGGTCTCATGCTTTTGGCGGATAGTGCTAGTTACATACCTTCAGCGAATCGTTAACCAAAACGAACCATGCGGCTGACCTTTTCCCAACTATCCAATATCCCAGTGATTTCTCGTGGAATTGCATATGATTTCTAGGCTTCTTTCAAAGCGAGTATCACGTCTACATGTCCCTTCCTATTTCCAACTTGACCAGCGTTCGGGCCCGGCCAGCGCCGGTATTGCGTCATAATGGGTCACCAGTTTTTACACACTGAGGATGTATGTAAGTCCCAAACATCATCCATTGGTTCTTTGTGTAAATACAGCTTATCTGGCATCATCGGAGTAACATCCGTGGGTGGTCAATTATGCTCATGCTCGTTGCACGCCGATTGTCGGTCCGAACCTGAAAACTAAAAGCGAGAAATACGGAAACGGACCCAACGTCAGGTTTTCAAGTCAAATACAGTACACAAGTCAAGTGATTAACAATCAACAACTATATTGAGTACCTTCTGCCATGCTGCCATCGATGGCACTGGAGGGCCCATGAGTTGGTCCGTCATCGACCACCACAACTGCGTAGCGGATTCTCGATTTACGAATTCGCTGAAACGAGCAACTTTTGGGTTTGCCTCCATCAGTGTTTTCAGTGATGAGCACTCGATATATACTCGAATCTATAGGCTATTAAGAATTTCCTCCCAACAACAAAATTGAACAATTGGTCAAAAAAGTGAAGTGTCTATCAGAAGGATGACCCAATGCACAGAGGGCAAGCATGAATCCAACATCTTAGAAGAAAAATTGGTATTTTCCATTTAATTCCAACTACCTTTGCTTATCTTGACAGATATGCGTATTTCGTCTACAATGTGCAGACTTTTTCAGTGTCTCGTACTCTCTAACTCGGCACGAAACACTAAAGAAGTCTGTTCATTGTAGACGAAATACGCGTATCTGTCAATATAAGCAAATTTTGATTGTTATTTTTGTATTCTCCCCAGCGCGGAAGTAACGATCTTTGATGAAGTTTTTTCAGAAGCAGATAATTTACCATCTCCATGCAAAGCGCTAGGAGCGGACAGAAATTTTATTGCTAGAACAAATAGACATGAAGAGAAAGTGTATTGATAGATCCCGTAAGGGAACGGCAGGCTTTTGAAATTGAATAGATGTAAGTTTGAAAACGAGCGGAGGGCATTTGAACGGTAATATACGATCAGGCACATAACCCTTTGTCATACTACCCTATGCAGGATAGGCAAGGGGGGGAATCCCCTTGACTGACAAAAGGTTATGCAACCGATCGTGCTCTTATACTACCTATTGCTTGTTTCTAGTTCTAGCGATTTGTCCGTCTCCTAATACTGCCTAGCACGGGTGAGAAATTATCTCCCGCTGTTGGGTTTATTTTTAGCATGCACCGCCTATTTCACACATTTGCTCTTCTCGTCATCTATAATTTATAGATCTCGGAGAGAACGACGGTGAGTGGTGCAAATACTGATCCCCACCAGTATGAATTAATGGATTCCCCCATTATGGGCTTTCTACACTTTTGATTGTTATTTTTGTATTCTCCCTAGCGCGGAAGTAACGATCTTTGATGAAGTTTTTTCAGAAGCAGATAATTTACCATCTCCATGTATTTGCACCACTCACCGTCGTTCTCTCCGAGATCTATAAGTTATAGATGACGAGAAGAGCAAATGTGTGAAATAGGCGGTGCGTGTTAAAATAAACCTAACAGCGGGAGATAATTTCATGCCCTTACCAGTCTGACGTATTGAGACGGACAAATCGCTAGGAACTAGAAACAAGCAATAGGTAGTATAGAGCACGATCGGTTTGCATAACCTTTGTCAGTCAAGGGATTTCCCCTTGCCTATCCTGCAAAGGGTAGTATGACAAAGGGTTATGTGCCTGTTCGTATATTACCGTTCAAATGCCCTCCGCTCGTTTTCAAACTTACATCTATTCAATTTCAAAAGCCTGCCGTTCCCTTACGGACCTATCAATGCGCTTTCTTCATGTCATTTGTTCTAGCAATAAGATTACTGTCCGCCTCTAGCGCTTTGCATGGAGATGGTAAATTATCTGCTTCTGAAAAAACTTCATCAATATAAGCAAAGTTAGTTGGAATTAAATGGAAAATATTAATTTTTCTTCTAATTTCTAGTTACAGGTATTCTATTAAACAGCTCAAACCCTCTACACTGAAAGTTAATTTTAGTTTATATTACAAAATCGAAAGTAATACTCACTAATCCATTCGTTGTTTTCAGCAACGAAACTGATTTGTTCTTTTTATGAAGAAACATTCGTAATTAATTGCACGTGCAACTGTCAAAAGCACGAAGCTTTTGTTGACACAGAAAGAACATTCGTACATTATACGGAAACAATACAAAGAGCTACGAATATTTGGTCACAAAATTTTAAAAGAAACGTCTCTCTGGTGGTTGCATGAAGGACTGACAGATCTACTTTATCGACTCAAAATGTAATTGAAAAAAAAGCTCAACCACGTGTAGTTGTCCAGCGTTTTTTATTGTTTCTGATATGGGGTTCGAACCTGAATATTTGAAAAGTGCTGATTCTGAATCCGTGGTTGATCTCACTAGGCCACGCTGTCTTGTGAGAACATGCTTGATTAATGAGCATGAAGTTTTAGCTCTCGACAGCGCTTTAATTGTTATTTTGGGTTAGATAAATTATTGGCTGGTCATCACGAAGTTCATTTCGTGCATTTTACAAACAGGTGTAATGATAGCATTTCACCAGATAAAAAGCATTATGAATGTTTCATACAACATACGAGACATTTGTTCTATGTACAAAATCCATGTTTACGAAACGCGTGAAAGCTACTTTACGAAAATAAATTTTCAGTGTAGGATCTAAAATCTTATTTATTTAGACCACGCACGGTAGGAGTCCTGAAAAATAGCTTACCTTTTGCGAAGGAATGGGGGTTCGGATAAAATGGCAAAATGGACCACTTCCTGGCATCCGTTCAAATAAAAAATTGTTCCATACAGCTCTTCAGCTTTTCCTGCAAATTCGCAGTGCATTTGGGTTCAATAAAGTAGCACCAAGTTTACTTTTTGGATAATAATTCTAGTTTGCATCCAAAATGAGGGAAGAAATCGGGTAAAATGGACAATTTACTGTGGTCAACCCTAAACGAAACCATCACCATTCGATTCATCGGGCATTTTTACAAAACTACAGTGCAAATGAGAGCAATATTACTAGCGCCGATCTTCAAAACAGCATTGTGTATGAGATTATAAAATGATGAGGGGAACTCGGGTAAAATGGACAATTTACTGAGGTTCAAACGAAACCATCATCATTCTATTTTCTGGACATTTTTATGTAAGAACAGTGCAAGTGAGAGCAATATTACTGGCGCCAATCTTCCGAACCACATGGTATGTGTGAGGGAAAAAACGGGTAAAATGGACCACTTCCTGGCATCCGATCAAATTAAAATTTGTTCCATACAGCTCTTAAGCTTTTTATTCTTGCAAATTTACACTGCATTTGGGTTCAATAAAGTAGCACCAAGTTTAGTTTTTGGATAATAATTCTAGTTTGCATCCAACATGAGGACAAAATGGGACACTTACTGTGGTCAACCCTAAATGAAACCAACACCATTCGGTTCCCAGCATTTTTTCCCATAAGACCATCCCCACCGGTGCGTTCGTATCTGGGTAATATTTTGATGACTGAGAGCGTTACTATTTTGATTTAGCCACCCACTTTCACACCGGTCGTTCATAAACATGTAACACAATAAGACTCAAATTTATTCTCGCACCGGTGTCGTTTCGCCAAATATTTCGTGCAGTGTATAGTTTCAATACTCTCCCTCTGGTTTGTCCCAAAGATCGGATCTTGGGAAACATCCAGCCAAGCCCTGCAAAACACTTCGTTGTCTTGCTGCGTCCAATTCCTTCTACGGGGTTGCACTCAATTTATCACACCATATCACAATAAACGTGAAACTAGTAAATAACACTTTAAAAACAAATCGGAAACACTCAAATTGAAACGAAAGTCTTCCAGATGAAGATTTTATTTTAACTTTTCTACTTGTTTTGCTTTTGTTCCTTCAAATAGCAACGCTCGGCTAGGTTGGGTCAGGTTGTCAAATTTACAAACCGGCTACTCACCGAGTGAGCAAATTGTCATTTTCCAACCCGGTTGCCAACCAACGGTGTGGTGTCGAGTTGGCAAACAGGCTAACAATTTACCGATATTACCGCATTGGTGCGGTTGGTCTAAGATAAGCTATTTTTCCAGACTCCTACCCT
This sequence comes from Aedes japonicus, assembly GCA_034211315.2. NCBI lineage: Eukaryota > Metazoa > Arthropoda > Insecta > Diptera > Culicidae > Aedes > Aedes japonicus. Next base: position 873 of record JASCZW010017243.1, on the reverse strand, counting down.
GCGCCGTCTAAATTAATGGGGTTTTGGATCCATTTTTGCCCACTGTGCAATGAGTGGAGAGGAGCTCCCGTACTCTATTCACAAACTGTTAGCAAGGAAGACTGGGGCATTCCCACTCTTCTCATCCAGTCTGTTTCAATCGGGTGCCCCGATGGTCCCTCACATTCTCCAGTATTGACATGAAGCATTCATACAATCAGGGAAAAATACTACAAACATACGTAATATACATATGATCTTCATTTGGGTAAACCTGAAATTATAAAAATATTGTATACCGCTTTCTGAATAGTCTTGGTACTCCTAATAAAATATAAAAAGTCATTTCTATATATTTAGATAAACTTTGAGTATAGTATAGTATAGATATACTTTGAGAATTGTAATTTTCGATTGGAAATCATCATTTTTTTTCTTTTAGATATTTAGTTTTGACAAAGGCAAACAAGTCTCTATGAAGATTTCATAGAGACAAACCGTTTTGCGTGAACACTGTTCGAACAGTCGAATTATCGACTTGAGGACTCCTCCTCAACTGAACAAAAAACTAGCAATTTAACTGCGAGTGGATTGTAAATAACAACATCTCTTCTGAAGAACATTATGTGAGAATATCGCAATTGTTTCGTATGGAAGCACGGCCAGTACAATCAGATAAGATAATCTGGATTTTGTCTCCATAAAACATTAAAAGTAGCCAATTTGTAGTTTTATTTTTTGAATCTTGAAAACAGTGTTTAAGATACGGGAACAAAATTTTAACACTCGTTAGTTTCTTTCGAGTTGCCTTGTTTATTGCTGTCCCAATTTTAAAACCTTTTCATTTCCCTATCAGTCCAGAAATCGATCCTAGCAGTCCCCGAAAAAAAACAA
>JASCZW010017242.1:0-17368 GCA_034211315.2 Aedes japonicus | reverse complement strand
TGCTGTTGCTGTTGGTGGTAGTTGGTGGATGGAAGAATGCTCGCTTCACACGATGGGCTGCTGGTATGCGTGCCGTATAGATTCGGAAAAATATGGCTTCTCGATCGTGGCAATATTGCTAATTGCAATTAATGACGCTGTTGCACCACTTATCCCACAATGTCCTCTTCTTCAGTAAATCAAGACTGATTTCACTCGCGACGATTTCACTGGCGATTGAGAATTTTTTTTTCTGAAGACTGTAAACAACTCGAAAAAAGCTTCCAAAGCTACGGAAAGCGGACCGAACGAACTGTATCGTTCGCGTGTGCACTGGGCAATGATTTTCAAACAAAAAAAATTATTTGAATTAGCAATATTTGGTGGTGGCAATGTCAATTGCTGACCATTGGTTTGGTTCATGGGATTGCCGTAAGCTACCGTTTGAGCGTAGCTTAGGTTGTTCGGATAGTTTTGTGGAGTGAATTGTGTATTTGCACAATGTTCATTTATTCGCGCCTGTTGATTATATTGAGGATTGCCTTACTGGTTCGCAATGTACATCCTCGAGGAATTCTGATTCCGATAAAAGTTTCTATTTCCATTTGGATTCAAATTTCTTTGATTTTGATATTGGCGGAAATTTTGGTTAAAGTTTCGAGAGAAAGTTCGTGGATATCGTGATTGATATCTGTTCTGACTCCCCTGTTGGAATCTATTGTTCATTTGTGGATTCCTGTAGTTGTTATTTTGATTCTGAAATCGATTACGATTTTGATCATTCGAAGGTTGACGATTGGTTGCCTGTAGTACAACTGTGTTCGCAACCTTGTTTTCCACTTGTTCATTTTCTATCATAACGTTAATGGCTTCCTGGAGATTATCGAATTTTCCGATTTTCAACATCATTTTTGTTTCTTTGTTCATCGAGCCATTGATTAACGTTTGGACTGCAACTTTTTGTGACATCATTAGGTATTTGTTCCCTAACGTATGTTTCTGCCAATTTGTCAAGTCAACTTGTTTTGTAAAGTTCTGTAAATCATCTGCTGCTTTCAATTTTATATTTTTCAAATTTGCCAATGCTAAATCGGAGTTGCCTTTTTGAATTTTTGTCGTAATTTCATCAAATTTGATAGGAGTAGCGGTGAATAGATTTCTAGCTTTCCGATTAACTTCGTTAATATTATTTGGATAGCAGCCGCTTTGTGACCGTCTTCTTCTATCGTCTTGATCAAATTTACCGCGTCTACGAAAGATTTAGCTCCTCCCGGGTTTCCATCGTAAGCGGGTATTAAAGTCGCCAATTCGGCTGTTGTTTTAATATTTAGAGCCATATTTGAATTACTGCGGGCTTTAATATACCACACGATTAATTTTGCTAAAATTTTTAGGGTATTGGTACTTTTAACCAAATGAATGTCACTGTTTACTCTTAACAACGAGTCTTCTGTGACTAGTTTAAGAAATTTTAACAGTGGTTCACTAGGAGTAGTTTCTAGTGCTTGCCATTCACTTTCACACTCTCTTTGTGTTACGGGAGTGTTATTCAAAATTTCAATGCTCTGAGTATATACAATTTTTAGTGCTACATATTTTTCAAATTCTGCATTCCACTGTGAAGTATTGATTCGATGTTCAAATGTTTTAAGTGTTTTCCTGTTAGAATACTTTTTTTAGAGTTTTTTTAGAATACTTCCTGAATCTGATGTCTTGTTGTTTCTATACTAGCAAGAGTCCTAGGTCTATATTTACTTTTCAGCAAATTCCGATAAACTCTCTTTAGATAGAGTTCAATTTCTCGTAATCTATCCATAAATTTCTAACACAATCTTTACTGGCAATAGCTGCTCTGCATATCTCCGTAGCTGCCGAGCGAATGACGAAAATTTTAGGGTGTGCCCTTTTTATATCGTGCACTGAAATGTATGAGGCGTTCCTTACGTAAATTTGAAGTCTGTGATAGAAAAGTAAAGCGCTCTTAGTACATTTACTCTAAAAAATTGGCATTATAAGACATCACCTCTTACTTTGGTTATTTTCAAAAGTTTAAAATTGTTAATCGTTAATGTTTGATAATTGAAATGAGACGCGAGAAAATTTACAACCGATTGATGTAAAAATCTTGAAAATCTATCGAGCATTTATTAAGTTATAAGCCTAAAGGGTTTGAGCTGTTTAGTGGAATAACTGTAACTAGAAATTAGAAGAAAAATTAGTATTTTCCATTTAATTCCAACTACCTTTGCTTATCTTCGACAGATACGCGTATTTCGTCTACAATGTGTAGACTTCTTCAGTGTCTCGTACTAATAACTCGACTTGGTCGACTCAAGTCGAGTTATTAGTACGAGACACTGAAGAAGTCTACACATTGTAGACGAAATACGCGTATCTGTCGAAGATAAGCAAAGGTAGTTGGAATTAAATGGAAAATACTAATTTTTCTTCTAATTTCAAGTTATAAGCGTTTAATTTGTAACAATATTTCGTGACGGTCGCTTATTTTTAGATTTTCATTTGACGCCCTACCCTTGCCGTAAGACGTAGTCTACGTCAAAAAACGCTTGAATAGGGAGCGGCAACAAAGATTCCGTGCACGCCAAGACCAGGAAAAAAATCGGCAATCCTATCGGGCGTCAGAAATAGCTCAACGTTTGCGAAAAACTCCAGAACAAGCACAGATAGTGCGAAAAATAGATGCAGTTGCTCATTCTATGCGTCGTTCAAAGGAGACCACGGAGCAGTTAGGGAACGGCCATTAATTACGTCACGCCAAAATTGACTTTTAACCAACCCCCACCCCCCTCCCCCCTCCTTGTCACGTTTTTTGTATGGACCTTTAAATTTTTTTGTATGGATCGTCACGTTTTCTCAACCCCCCCCCCCCTCCCCCCTTACTGCGTGACATAATTAATGGACCTTCCCTTACAAAATCATCGCCAAAGGCAAATAGATCAACGGCGATGATTAGTGCAAGTGGAAGCCAATTGTTCTGATGAAGTTATGGTACGTCGGTCGTCAAATCCTGCTGCCACAAAGGAAAAGTAAAGCTACACACTTAGAAAATTTTACAGTATTCCTCTAATTTTTTACCGAACTTTCAACAGCTGAACGTTCGGTAATCGAATTTACCGGGTTTCGGTGAAATTTTACAGTATTCCGGTAAAAAAAATTACCGGAACGTGTCAAATTTTACCGAAGTCCGTTAAATTGGATTACCGAACTGTTCAGCTGTTGAAAGTTCGGTAAAAATTACCGAATACTGTAAAATTTTCTAAGTGTGTTACTCAAAACCTGTGGATATTGATAGCAACGTTCTACAATATCTCGCGTTTTTGATCTCACTTTTGACTGATCCATCAAATGCGCATCACAAGGAATTCAGAAGGCATATCCGGTCGTATCACTCCGCCATGTCGTTTGCTTCCATGGGTGCTCAGATAGCAGAACCGGAAGTGCGCCATATGTTTTCAGAATTTATGGAACGGTGCATCACCGAACTACACATCTTAATCCACCTGAGGGACTATTACGGAGATTCGCACAGCTGTATGTTATAGATAGCACTCAGGCTGTTGCGCAAAGGATTGAAGAAACTGAAAATGAAGAATGTTGCCCTCAAGTAATGGATGCTATTGATCGTTTCCTTCGTGAAAATAATCGACTTGCTGCTTCATACCAAATGATTCGCGAAATTGAAGAACGAGAACGAGCAACAGCAGAACGAGAAAATAAATCCATCCCAATAGTTAACATGGTGATGCGTCGTGACCGTCAAAGTGACCAACGCCGTTATAACATGCCAACATCCAATGAAATAGCAATGGCATTTGTAGACAATGACGGTGAGCCACCATTCGAACGTGACATTAGAATTTATCCTAGAAATCCAGTCAACGAGAATCAACAATTTGTCAACATCAACATCTTGAGTCCAAACCTTGATCCAATGACATATGTGTATCCGTACGGCAAACCAGGTTGGCAGCCTAACTGGCAATGTGAGCCGTATCCAGGTAAGTTCAACACAAATAAATGTTTCGTACTTAAAAACTCAAAGATATTTTACCAATTGCCAGGTGCATTGCAAGGAAGCAGGACAAATGTGGGCAGGCTCCAGTTTAAGGTTACACAAACTGCAATTCGTAATGAGTTCAACGATATCATCAGCGCGGGAAAGCTAACTCAACAGTGGATCGTCGATTCCTATCTTCAAGTTGAGGCGAACTACCTTAAGTTTGTACGTTATAAGCAGATCAAACTACGAGCGGAGTTGTATCCAGGACTTGCAGATCACGTCGCAAACGTTGTTGGGGATGCTGGCTTAGAGGCAGGAATTCCAATCATTTTGCCATCTTCCTTTGAAGCATCTCCACGTAATATGAGGGAGAGGCTCCAGGATGCGATGTCAATATTTGGTAGATATGGCCCACCTGACCTTTTCATCACATTCACTGCGAATCCGAACTGGGACGAAATAAAAATTGATTTGATAAATTTTGAACATGCGTGTGATCGTCCTGACTTAATTGCTCGAGTATTTCGGTTGAAGCTCAGAACACTAATAGAGGATGTAACAGTGAACCATGTACTAGGAAAATGTATTGCCTTTGTGTATACAATTGAGTTCCAAAAACGTGGGCTTCCTCACGCTCACATGTTGGTAGTGTTGGAAAAAGAAGATTAGTTCAAAACTTCAGAACGAATTGATGCAGTTGTGTGTGCTGAAATTCCTGCACGTGAACAGAACCCCGTCCATTTTGAAGCAGTAACGAAGTTCATGATACACGGTCCATGTGGTCCCGTTTGCCCATCAGCACCATGTTTGGAGAATGGAGAATGTAAGAAGCAATTTCCAAAACAGCTTCAGCCCGAAACAGTAACTAATGCCAACGGCTATCCTTTGTACCGCCGGCGAGATGTTTGTGTAGCGGTTGGAAATCGTGAACTTGACAATCGTTTTGTGGTACCGGTTAACAGATATCTTTTGTTGAAATACAATGCCCACATTAACACTGAGATTCGTACATCATTGAAAGCAGTAAAGTACATTTAAAAATACGTTTATAAAGGATTTGACTGTACATTGCTGTTGGCAGTGGAGATAATCAGACGATGATACACGACGAAATTGCTACTTTCATCAATGCGCGGTACGTGACCGCGCCGGAGGCAATGAGGCGGTTGTTGGAATTTCATATGCATGACCGGTCACACGCGGTTATTCGCTTGCCAGTTAATCTGCCCAACCAACAGCAAATTATATTTGAGGCTGGGCATGAACAAGAAGCTCTCGATCAAGCAGCGATTCGAAGCACAAAACTTCAAGCTTGGTTCAAGCTGAATCAAGAAGATCCATGTGCTTATCAGTATCTGTACACGGAGATTCCACATCATTATGTATTCCAGCGTGCTACAGGGGTTCGACGACAACGTGGAACAAAGATTGAAGGATGTATGCCGTCGGATTGCAAGATATTGAGCGCTTCTGTCTACGATTACTGCTTGTTCACGTGCCTGGTGCTACAAGTTTTGAGTACCTTAGAACCATAAATGGAGTCGAGTATCACACTTTTAAGGAAGCAGCATTTCATTTGAACCTTCTGTCGTCAGACGAAGAGTGGGAAAAATGTTTGGATGAAGCGGTAGTTTTTCTCATGCCTCCCCAATTGACACAAACTTTTGTGCTTATTTGTGTATTTTGTGCTCCAACAAATCCATTAGCTTTGTGGGAAAAGTACGTTGCTCATATGTTTCTTGATTTTTCCCAGCGGAACGATGAGTGAAATGCTATAAAACTTGCTCTTAACAATCTCAAGGACGTCTTAAGTCAGCAAATTTCCACGTTGAATGTTCATCAGCTAGATGCGTTCAGAAAAATAATGAAAAGTATAGATGACGGTGGAAGCCGCAAGCTGTTTTACCTAAACGGACCGGGAGGTTCCGGTAAGACATACTTATACAACACGTTAATCAGCTTCTTAGGAAGTCGTGGACAAAATGTACTTGCCTATGCCACTACAGGAATAGCAGCAACCCTCATCAAAGGAGGTCAAACGATTCATCGAGGTTTCAAACTACCAGTGCATATTACGGAGACGTCTGTGTCGAAGATTCTCCAAAACTCTAAAGAAGCCGAGGACATTAGAAAGGCAGTCCTCATCATAATGGATGAAATAACAATGCTTTCAATGCACGGACTTCGGTGTATCGATTTGGTCTTACGTGATCTGATGGCCAGCTGCGTTCCATTTGGAGGAAAGGTAACAATAATTTTTATAACTGATTTTTAAAAGCTTTCTCATAAACCTTTTCTTCATCATCCAGGTGATAGTCATTGGAGGAGATTGGCGACAGACTCTTCCGGTCATTCCAAATGGTGCACGCGCAGATATTTTTAAAATATGTCTCAAGTCTAGCCCATTATGATCCTGTTTTGAGATGCTATCTTTGGTATCCAATATGCGAAATGAAGATGACGCTGATTTCAATCAATGGCTTTTGGACATAGGCATCGGGAATGTACCACAAACTGAAGTGATTCCTCATGATGCGGTGCAGATTCCATTAAATATAATTGAACAAGGCAGTTTGATTGAAAGAGTATTTGAATTAAATATCCACCGCTTAACATCAATGGATTTGTCCATACGTGTGATTTTGGCGTCTACCAATAAGGATATTATTCAAATCAACCGAGCTATACTTGATCAACAGGTAGGAGCTGCTAAAGTTTATTACAGCACAGATTCAATACAAACTGAGGATGTGAACGATGTAAATGCATACCCTGTTGAGTACCTATACACCCTAAATCCTTCCGGAGTTCCACCTCACGTTGTGTGTTTGAAGCTTGGAACAATTGTTATGTTGCTACGTAACTAAAATCCTAAAAAAGGTTTATGCAATGGGACACGAATGGTAGTCAAAACCCTTTATGAATCTCTCATCACGTGTGAGATCATATCTGAATCTCACAGAGGTGATGAAGTGTGTGTCCCACGAATCAACTTTGCTCCAAGCGATTCAAATTATCGATTCATCCTTAAGAGACGCCAATTTCCGGTTATTCCAGCATTTGCTATGACAATTAACAAAGCGCAGGGATAAACGTTTGAGCGTGTGGGTTTTTTTCTGAATAGCCCAGTTTTTTCTCATGGACAGTTGTATGTGGCACTTTCACGCTAAAAAAATACCGAATTCATCAAACTTTATATCAAGAGTACGGAGGGACAAGGCTGCGAAGATAACGATGTTTGGTTTACACGAAATGTTGTGTTTCAAGAAGTTTTTTTTAACTAGATTGTCTTTATAATGAATTTAAAAGTCAACATATTTTCTTTGGTTCAATAAGAGAGTTGGTTTTTTTATTTGCGAGTCCCATTTTTTTCAATACACATCAAAAATGATATTGAATTTTACATCAAATTTGAAAATTTGCTGCAACCAGTTCAAGGCGTTAATTGTTTAATATCACGTTTTTCGGTATATTTAGATTTAAAACAAAAAACACTTCATCATTGATGAAGTTGTACTTTCTGATTTCTTTGATTATTGGCATTAAAGACATTTGAAAATGGTACATTTTTTATTGTTATGTAGCTGAAAATAGTGTAAAAATAAAAATGTTAATTTAATTTAAGTTGGTAGGCGGCAAAGCCGCATTGAGGATTTAGTAACTGAGGTGGCAGAATGCAACGGAAGTCTCCGAAATCCGAAGTGTAAGCATTGCGTCGATTCGATTCTTAGCAAACGACTGATTCAAGCGTTTGCCCGGTTTAATGCAAACAGAGGATGTTTTTCTTTTAGTTATGGTGCGACGAGCGTTAGCGAGTTGGACGGCAAGCGTCTGCCCGGTATCCAATCGTAGTTTTCTGCAATTGCTGTTATTGTGCATTATGAGTATGTAATGTTAACTTCACCTATGATCTTTTATGCACTTAAAACGGTGCGGTGAAATAGTCCGCCATTGACAGGCCCTCAGACAATAACATAACATCAGTCCTGAGTTGTGCAAAGACGATTAAATTACATTTTCAATGATTTTTAATCGTGACTAGCCACGACGTGTAAATAGTTTATATATATATAGTTTCCTTGGTTGTCTTTCCGTAACGCTCAAGGTTGCTTAACAAGGGTGGGAAGATGGCAACACCAAGGTTTATATAAAAGCTGGGTACTTACTTAAGACTGTATAGAAGAAGAAGAAGAGGAAGAAGAAGAAGAATACCAATAAGAAAAAAAGAAGAATGTCCCGAAAGGAAAACATAATGTTTTGGAAAAAAGAATGATCTGGAAGCAAAAAGAATGTTCTGGAAGAAAGAAGAATGTTCTGGAAAAAAGAATGATCTGGAAGGAAATAGAATGTTCTGGAAGAAAAAAAAAATTCTGGAAAGAATGTTGTGGAAAGAAAAAGAATGTTCTGGAAGCAAGAAGAATGTTCGGGAAAAAGGAATGTTCTGGAAGGAAAAACAAAATTCTGGAAGGGAAAAGCATGTTCTGGAAAAAGTATGTTCTGAAAGAAAAGAATTTTTTGGAAGCAAAAAAATTGTGGAAGGAATAAGAATGTTCTGGAAGAAAGACATCGCTTGAAGTCGAAAATTCGATAACATTCTAGAATCTCCGAATATGCAGTATATAAGGGTGCACTTTAAGCGGCCCTGTTGATTAGTTCGATATCAACTAGCAAAGGTTGAAAGTCTGATAGTAATCAAGCAGAAGAAAGTAGCAGTGCAAGTGAAGATCAGTATTTTACAGTTATCGATATTAACCACGGTGTTGCTGGAAAGCCATAAGGAAATTTTACCTATCTAACGAAGCTGTCTGTGTAAAGATACAAGTGGTGTGAAGGTAAAGTGTTGCAAAGATACTGTGACTTATCTTGCGTGAGAACAAAAAACTCAGAATAGTGATTGACTTAAGAAATAGTGAAACATTGAATTGTATGCAAACACAATAATATAACGATCGACATAATTATTTGCATTTTAAATCTATCATTGAATGCTTTCTATTACTGTCAGAAAATTTGACAATCAACCATGGAGTCTCCATATTCAAGAAAAAACGCTAGAATAGGGAGCGGCAACAAAGGTTCCGTGCACTACAAGACCAGGAAAATATTCGGCATTCCTATCGGGCGTCAAAAATAGCTCAACGTTTGCGAAAAACTCCAGAACAAGCACAGATAGTGCGAAAATAGATGCAGTGACTCATTCTTTGCGTCGTTCGAAGGAGACCACGGAGCAGTTACACAATCATCACCAAAGGCAAATGGATCAACGGCGATCATTAGTGCAAGTGGAAGCCAATTGTTCTGATGAAGTTATGGTACGTCGGCATGATTGGGGCCCAATGATTGAGCCCAGTTCTGTGGCTCAAAGAACTTCGAAAAAGAGCTGCCTGCTGAAAAAAAGTTTAAATCCTGCTGCCACAAAGGCAAAGTAAAGCTACCAAAACCTGTGGATATTGATAGCAATGTTCTACAATATCCCGCGTTTTTGGTCTCACTTTTGACATGCGCATCACAAGAAATTCAGAAGGCTTATCCGGTCGTATAACTCCGCCATGTCATTTGATATTTGTTGACAATGACGGTGAGCCACCATTCGAACGTGACATTGGAATTTATCCTAGAAATCCAGTCAACGAGAATCAACATTTTGTCAACATCAACATCTTGAGTCCAAACCTTGATCCAATGACATATGTGATCCTGTATCCGTAAGGCGAACCAGGTTGGCAGCCAAACTGGCAATGTGAGCCGTATCCAGGTAAGCTCAACACAAAAAATTGTTTCGTACTTAAGTACTCAAAGATATTTTACCAATTGCCAGGTGCATTGCAAGGAAGTAGGACAAATGTGAGTAGGCTCCAGTTTAAGGTTGCACAAACTGCAATTCATAATGAGTTCAACCCTATCATCAGCGCAGGAAAGCTAGCTAAACAGTGGATCGTCGATTCCTATCTTCAAGTTTAGGCGAACAACCTAAACTTTGTACGTTATAAGCAGATCAAACTACGAGCGGAGTTGTACCCAGGACTTGCAGATCACGTCGCAAACGTTGCTGGGGATGCTCGATTAGAGGCAGGAATTCCAATCATTTTGCCATCTTCCTTTGAAGGATCTCCACGTTATATGAGGGAGCGGCTCCAGGATGCGATGTCAATATTTGGTAGATATGGCCCACCTGACCTTTTCATCACATTCACGGTGAATCTGAACTGGGACGAAATAAAAATTAATTTGAGAAATTTTGAACATGCGTGTGATCGTCCTGGCTTAGTTGCTCGAGTATTTCGGTTGAAGCTCAGAGCACTAATAGAGGATGTCACAGTGAACCATGTACTAGGAAAATGTATTGCTTTTGTGTATACAATTGAGTTTCAAAAATGTGGGCTTTCTAACGCTCACATGTTGGTAGTGTTGGAAGAAGAAGATAAGTTCAAAACTTCAGAACGAATTGATGCAGTTGTGTGTGCTGAAATTCCTGAACGTGAACAGAACCCCGTCCTTTTTGAAGCAGTAACGAAGTTCATAATACACGGTCCCGTTTGCCCATCAGCACCATGTTTGGAGAATGGAGAATGTAAGAAGCAATTTCCAAAACAGCTTTGCCCACATTAACACTGAGATTCGTACATCATTGAAAGCAGTAAAGTACATTTAGAAATACGTTTATAAAGGATTTGACTGTACATTGCTGTTGGCGGTGGAGATAATCAGACGATGATACACGACGAAATTGCTACTTTCATCAATGCGCGGTACGTGACCGCGCCGGAGGCATGTGGCGGTTGTTGGAATTTTCTATGCATGATCAGTCACACGCGGTTATTCGCTTGCCAGTTCATCTGCCCAACCAACAGCAAATTATATTTGAGGCGGGGCATGAACAAGAAGCTCTCGATCAAGCAGCGATTCGAAGCTCAGAACTTCAAGCTTGGTTCAAGCTGAATCAAGAAGATCCATGTGCTAATCAGTATCTGTACACGGAGATTCCACATCATTATGTATTCCAGCGTGCTACATGGGTTCGAAGAAAACGTGGAACAAAGATTGTGGCAAGATTGTGGATTGCAAGATATTGAGCGCTTCTGTCTACGATTACTGCTTGTTCACGTGCCTGGTGCTACAAGTGTTGAGTACCTCCGAACCATAAATGGAGTCGAGTATCACACTTTCAAGGTAGCAGCATTTCAATTGAACCTTCTGTCGTCAGACGAAGAGTGGGAAACATGTTTGGATGAAGCGGTAGTTTTTCTCATGCCTCCCCAATTGACACAAACTTTTGCGCTTATTTGTGCATTTTGTGCTCCAACAAATCCATTAGCTCTGTGGGAAAAGTATGTTGCTCATATGTTTCTTGATTTTTCCCAGCGGAACGATGAGTGAAATGCTATAAATCTTGCTCTTAACAATCTCAAGGACGTCTTAAGTCAGCACGGATTTAGTTGTTCGTCTTTTGGATTGCCAGAACCTTCCGTTAATATTTCAAGCGTCGAGTATATCAATACAGAGCAAGGATTCATTGAAGCAGAGCACAAAATTTCCACGTTGAATGTTCATCAGTTAGATGCGTTCAGAAAAATAATGAAAAGTATAGATGACGGTGGAAGAAACAAGCGGTTCTACCTAAACGGACCGGGAGGTTCCGGTAAGACATACTTATACAACACGTTAATCAGCTTCTTAAGAAGTCGTAGACAAATTGTACTTCCCTATGCCACTACAGGAATAGCAGCAACCCTCATCAAAGGAGGTCAAACGATTCATCGAGGTTTCAAACTACCAGTGCCTATTACGGAGACGTCTGTGTTGAAGATTCTTCAAAACTCTAAAGAAGCCGAGGACATTAGAAAGGCAGTCCTCATCATAATGGATGAGATAACAATGCTTTCAATGCACGGACTTCGGTGTATCGATTTGGTCTTACGTGATCTGATGGCCTGCAGCGTTCCATTTGGAGGAAAGGTAACAATAATTTTTATAATTGATTAAATAAAGCTTTTTCATAAACCTTTCTTTTATCATACAGGTGATAGTCATTGGAGGAGATTGGCGACAGACTCTTCCGGTCGTTTTAAATGGTGCAAGTGCAGATATTTTTGAAAAATGTCTCAAGTCTAGCCCATTATGGTTCTGTTTTGAGATTCTATCTTTGGTATCCAATATGCGAAGGTGAACGCTGATTTCAATCAATGGCTTTTGGACATAAGCATCGGCCATGTACCACAAATTGAAGGGATCCCACATTGTGCGGTGCAGATTACATTACACACTTAGAAATTATGAATTTTACACGAGACCTAATCCATGTTTGTAAATATCCGGGGAACGCAAAGTCGGGGAACGTAATAGTCGGGGGAAGTAAATAAAGATTTCGTATGACATTATGTCTTCTGAAACTGACACATACGCAATTTAACAAAAGATGTGTTCGGTTGAATTTATTTTCTCATCTCTTTCAACACAACTGGTAACTCTATCTGTCGATACGGAACACGGTTTTTTCATCGTCATTTTGTTTACCTTTTTTCTGAATATTCCTTGTGTTTAAAATCGGCGTTTATTTGTTAATCGTTTCGTCTATCGATTTGTTTCGTCGCGCTAGTGTCGTTCTATTATTTTGAAAACTCAAAGTGCATTTATTTTGATTGTTTAGTGTAGTGTTTAGTGCGACGGTTGCAAAAGATTCTGCCTATCACCTCCCTACGCATTTTTTTCTTTCTCGAAGCGACATCTGGTTGTCATTAACGGCACTGAAAATTGCACACAACTCCCTGCCATAACAAACGACTTCAACCGCTTTGCGTGTTGCATATCCGCTGGTGCTTGTTATCTAGCATAAAAGCTTCAGGATGGAATCAAGCTGCCTACAGTGCTCTGAACCGGTGAAAACCCTAAAATATATTAAATGCCAGGGTTTTTGTGAAAAAGTTGCTTATCTTGATTGCGTCTCCTTATCCCGTGCAAACATGGATTTAATTAGCGAACAACCTAATCTCTTCTGGTTTTGCAACAGTTGCTCCGGGATTATGAATTCGAAACACGTACGGGACGCTTTTGGGGCGTTATCGGAGGCATTACAAAATCTGAGCGAAACACATCGTTCAGCTCTGGAGGGAATTAGAACAGAGTTAGATAAAAACAGGGAGCAAGTCAAAGTTCTGGTCACGAAAATTTCTGCTGTTCCTGCTGCTGCCCCTACTACCCCCGCTGCACCCGGTTTATCCTCCGGTTGGCCTAGTCTGGCTCGGAAAAGCAACAAACGATCGTTTGGCGCAGCAGGATTAATTTCACCCGATCAGCCTAGTTTATCGCGCGGCACAAAAAAGCCATCTACGAACATTCCATCGGTTGCAACTGTTCCCCCAGAACCAGAAAAATGTTGGATATTTCTGTCTCGGATTGCAGTCAGTGCTACGGAGGATGATATTCTCGCTTTAGCCACTGAATGTATACCTTGCGACGAACCGATCGAGGTTAGAAAGTTAGTGAAGAAGGACGCTGATGTAACGGCGATGCGATTCATTTCGTTTAAAATTGGGGTCGACGAAAAGTACCGTGAGGTGGCTCTCAGTGCCGACACATGGCCAGACGGGATCTTTTTTCGGGAATTTGTCAACTACCAAGACAAAAAATCCGGACAGGGGTTTCTAAAAACACCTCGTTTGATTTAAACCACCGTCGTCATCCTACGTTGGATACCATAACTATCACGAAACCGGGATGCACACTGCAAGGCATTACGGGAGCCCTCAACCGCTCCGACCCAGTCGTGCCAATCGAAGTTAATCATCTATCTAGCATCAGTTCCTGCCATCCCAGCCATCCCGGTCCTGTGGTCGGAGTTAGGGGGAGGGTCTCCCAACCTGAACTTCCAGGCAAGTATGTGTGTTATCCAAGGTATTCTGCTCCTGATGCTTTCCCGATTTCCAGTGCCGCTTCCTCGCATGCTGATGCTTGCAGTAACTCGCCGCTATTATGCTCAACCAGCCCGCTACATACCCATCACCTAACATGTTTTGCTCATCATCAACACACATCGACCGCCACTTCAACCGGTCTGGGACGCACGTCACAAAGCAATATGGAGGCCCTGGACCCTCCTAGCCCAGCTGTGCCCACTACCGGTATCAGTGACGCTGTATTTCCCCGTTCCAGCCGTCAAAGTCGTCCCGGCCCTGGGTCTAGTAACGGGGACAGGGCTCTCCAAGCTGCCATCCAAGGCAAGTATCCTTCCTCTAATGATGTCGCCCGGCCTGATGCTGTTTCCATTTCTAGATCGATACCGGCCGATTCCGTTGCCTTCGCTCGCCGAGTACCAGTTGGCATGCAGCGACGCATGCTACGATATCTACGCCTTCACAGAAACATGGCTAAACAGTAACACATTATCGAAGCAACTGTTCGACGACACGTACGATGTGTACCGACTAGATCGATCGCCGCTCAACAGCAACAAGAAATCTGGTGGCGGATTCCTTCTTGCCGTGCGCTCAACGTTCAAATCTCGCCTCCTGAAGCCTCCCGAAAACTCAGCGGTTGAACATCCACCAAAACCGGAACATTGTTTATGTGCGTGGTGTATATCCCACCTGATCGTGTCAACGACAGCAGCCTCATCGATAAGCACACTTTTTCTTTGGATTGGATCGTGTCACAAATGGGACCCAGCGACAACATCGTCGTTATGGGAGATTTCAACCTCAGCACGATTTCATGGCATGTCAATACCAACGGCTTCCACTATCCAGATACTTCATGTTCGTCATTCAGACCAGCATCTCTCTCCTTGCTTGATGCTTATTCTACCGCGAGACTTCGGCAAGTTAACGGCATTCCGAACAACAACAATCGTTTGCTGGATCTATGCTTCATTACCGAAGAACTGGGTCAAAGATGTTCTGTCATTCAAGCTCCGACACCGCTTGTCAAAAGTTGCAGAAACCATTCCCCTCTGCTACTGACGCTGGTGTTAAATCCTGAGTACAGCTTCCATGACAACTTCGAAAATGTTTATTATGACTTCAACCATGCTGACTACAAGGGAATGAACAACTTTCTCGCCGACGTGGACTGGAACACGACTCTTGCAAACGGGGATGCAAATTTTGCTGCTTCGACTATGTGCTGTATTCTGCTTTACGCCGTCGATCAATTCGTGCCTAAGGAAATCAACCGTAAGCCTCCCAAACCTGCCTGGTCTAATTCTGACCTCAAACACTTGAAACGAGTTAAAAGGGCTGCTTTGAGGAAACACAGCAGATATCGCACCGATTCTACGAGGGCAAACTACGCTCGTGCCAACGACGATTACAAAACCTCAATAACAGCTTGTACAACGCCCATCAGTTTCAATTGCAGAGTCGTCTCAAAACGAACCCGAAAAGCTTCTGGCGGTTTGTGAACGAACAACGGAAAGAAACCGGCCTACCCTCTACTATGACTGATGGCACTATTGAAGCAGACACTATCGTGGATATCGCCAGCTTGTTCCGTACGCAGTTCAGCAGTGTCTTCTGCGACGAAATTTTGGACGCCGAGAGCCTCGAAGCGGCTACTAGCAATGTTCCCCGCATGCCTGTATTTGGCTCTGCTTTCACTATTCATAGTGACATGGTGATTTCAGCCGGGAAGCAGATGAAAACTTCAACTGGATGCGGTCCTGACGGTATTCCTTCAATTGTCCTGAAGCGTTGCCTAAACACACTTGCTGTGCCCCTGGCTACGGTGTTCAATTTGTCTGTAACGTCCGGCGAGTTTCCTGAATGCTGGAAAGAGTCATTTGTATTCCCAATACACAAGAAGGGATGCAAAAGGTCCGTCGCCAACTATCGTGGGATTGCTGCACTAAGCTCTGTATCCAAGCTATTTGAACTAATTGTTCTCCAAAGGCTGGTCAATGACTATTCACAGACTGTTTCTCCAGACCAACACGGTTTTGTGACCAAGCGCTCGACGGCGACCAATCTAACCGTATTTACATCGTTCATCATGCGCGAAATGGAACGTGGTCATCAAGTAGACGCCATTTACACAGATCTCTCTGCGGCCTTAGATAAAATGAACCATCAGATTGCCATTTCTAAATACGGCAACATGGGGGTACACGATCAACTGTTGAACTGGCTCCGTTCATACCTGACTGGTAGAACTATGTCCGTGAAGATTGCCGATTACGTCTCATCTAGCTTTCCGGTAACATCCGGCGTTCCTCAAGGTAGCCACCTTGGCCCATTCCTTTTCCTGCTATATATGAACGACGTGAACTTGGTCCTCAAATGCTTGAAATTATCCTACGCGGATGACCTGAAGCTGTACTACGTTATAAAATGTCCGGAAGACGCACACTTTCTTCAGCAGGAACTGCAAGTGTTCGATAACTGGTGCCGAATCAACAGAATGTCCTTAAATGTATCCAAATGCTCAACTATCTCCTTCGGCCGAAAACGTGCGATGTATCTCCATGACTACATCCTTCGAAGTACGCGCTTGAAACGAGAAAGAACGGTCAAGGATCTGGGAGTAATGCTCAACTCCAAACTGTCGTTCAAGGTTCACATTTCGTATATTGTTTCCAAGGCCTCTTCGCAGCTAGGATTTATGTTCCGCTTCGCAAAAAACTTCAAGGACGTTTACTGTCTGAAGGCATTATACTGCTCTTTAGTTCGCCCTTTCTTGGAATACTGTGCCATCGTTTGGTCCCCTTTCTACCAAAACGCAGTCCAGAGGATCGAAGCTGTTCAGCGAAGGTTTATACGCTTTGCTTTGCGACATCTTCGCTGGCAAGACCCTCGCAGATTGCCAAGTTATGAAAGTCGGTGCAAGCTCATCAACCTGGATCTGTTGGAAGGTAGGCGTATGGTAGCCAAAGCGTGTTTCATTGGTGATCTGCTTCAAGGAAATGTTGATTGTTCTGCTCTACTGGATCTCTTGACCATCAACACTCGACGACGAAATCTCCGTTTACAACAGTTCTTCGTGTTCCGGCACTCAAGGACCAACTACGGCAAACACGAACCTGTGCAAAGCATGTGCCGCGTTTTCAACAGCTGCTATAATGTGTTTGATTTTAATGTATCCCGTGAGGTTAATAAGCGTTGTTTCCGTATATGTTTTTGTTAAGTTTTGTTAATTTTCGTATGTAATTTAATTTTTTTGAAGGGTCATTGGGATGAACATTTTTATCTGTTGACGAAAATAAAAAAAATAAAAATAAAAAAATAAAAAAAAAACACATTCTTATGCGCTAAAGGACGCTTGCATGTGTCGGTCTCAGGGACAGAAATTTACGCTGCTTACGCTAGCGCTTGTTAGCGATTTGAAAATTTACACAAAGTTATCGATTAATTTTGCTCTTGCTTAAACGTCTGTCTGTGG
>JASCZW010017241.1:0-17370 GCA_034211315.2 Aedes japonicus | reverse complement strand
GGGCCACAAAACACCAAACGGTTCAGAAATTGAACCCAGAAGGCCGTGCTTTGAAACTGACGTTTTGGTTTTGCTGCGCCTTTTTCGCAAAAAAAAAAGTCAAAAAATCATTCTTAATTAAACCTAAATTAACAGTGAAATCATAAAACTTTCGCGTGCTTTGTGCAAGACGTAGTAAGTACCATCGGTTCCCTCCCGGAAGTATTTTCCCGTTTATTTATGATTCGCCCATGCACCCGGAAGAAGAGTTACATCAGCGCTCTTTTGTTTAATAGTGCTAGTATTATGACACCCGGACATAAATTATTAAGTTAGAGTATTTTTCCGCCTTGTTCTAAGTGAATTATTAGCAGTTTTGAAGTACGACATAGAGTCACCGACAAACCGACATGAATGGCAATAGCAAATGTCTTAATATTTCTGTTCAAAACATATTGCTGACATCTATCTTCGTGTTTGCTGAAAACGTTCGTTGAAGCCACGAACACGCTTGGGAACTTGATAAGAAGGTTCATGTCTGAGCAATTCTGGACACATTTATTTGATCTAGTTAAAATGATTCTATAGGTTTTGACACATGGGATCGCTGCACATTTGAATCCGTCGTTATGGATTCTTGATCAATAGTTAAGATTGAGTTTCATGTCGGATTGTCGGTGATAGAGTCGCCTCATAGCGAAGATTTTGATTTTTCTCAGTGCGTGGAGTGAACAAAAATAGACCAGTGCAATGTAGAAAACGGCCATTTGCTGGTCAAAAGCAACAAACAAAGACAACGCGCAAGCGCACGTGAAAGGTTGGCACATAATTTATGATTTATTCACCATGTGCTGTACAGAGGTTTCTTATGCAGGTCGCATATCTAACGTATCAAAACGGGCGGATCTTCCCTTCCATGCTATGGAATTGGCATCACTGGATTTGTTTACACTACCTTTGTCTTCGGGTTCATGTATATTTCTGCTTTTTCAAGTGCATAACGAATCAGTAAATCGAAAGTGAGTGAAAAAGTTATAGTTGAAACAATACCGGTGACAAAAGTTAAGTGTATCAGGTGAAATCCAGTGTAAAAAGGTATTTATCTTTTATTAACTGTGTGTCATATAGAAAAGTGAAAAAGAAAAGAAAACAAAACGTGGCAAGTAAGAGAAGGCATTAAAAGCTTGAATAAACTTTTATTCAACTTCGTTTGAATAAGACTTCATTGCAAACTTGGATGCAAGTTTGGCTTGCGAACTTGCATGAGGAGCTTTCGAACTTACATGGGAAGCTTTCAAACTTGCTAAAAAGCTAGCGAATAAATATTGTTGCGTGAAAGTAATATAATACCAGTGATGCTAGTTTGACTGAAACCGAAGTGAAATCGAAACTAATAACCGCAAATATAAAACTATTTTCATAATTTTTAAAAATTTAAAAACATAAAAAAAAGAAAAAATGAATAAATTTAGGATGAGTTTGCTTTTATTTAAATCGAGGTCAATCGGCAAAAATGGTAAAGAGTGGAATAATCATTAACGATTATCCAAAACTTAAAATTTTGACAGTACAGCTCGATGCTCTGCAAGAAGCTCTTCTACAAAAAGTAGAGGAGCAAAGACATGACGTAAAATCTAAGTTTACAAAATGTAGCTACAGGCAAGGTGATTTGTCTTTTGAATGCAAGGATCAAATTACAGCAAACTGGCTAAAATGTGTAACTGGGTATTTTACTCCATACGTAAATGCCGGGCTTATTGCTCTGACCATTAAAAACATTGATGGGTCTATCGCTCCCCGCACAAGCAAGAAAGAGCGTGCCACCCTTAGAAATGAAACCAACTAAGTTCTTGCAGGTGAACCTCCATCATGCAAAAGGAGCATCTGCTGTCATGAGTCGGAGGCTTAGAAAAGAGGGGCTGGGCGTGGTACTAATTCAAGAGCCATGGACTAATAAAGGAAAAATACTGGGTATTCAAACACAGGACTGTAAGTTGTTCTATGATGAAAATCAGAGTACGCCAAGAACTGCTGTTTTGGTTGATAAAACACTGAATTGCTATCCCATTACAGAATTCTTCAAACGGGACATTGTTGCGGTCATGGTTGAGGTGCCTACCACCATAGGAAAAACTGAGGTCATAGTGGCTTCAGCCTATTTTCCAGGTGATGCTCCTGAGGTGCCTCCTCCTTAGATCGACTAATTTGTCAAGTACTGCAGAGCAAATAATATGTCATTCATAATTGGCTGTGATGCCAACGCACATCATACCGTGTGGGGTAGTAGTCGAGGGGAGTGATTATTGGAATATCTCTCTTCAAATAATATAGACATATGCAATAAGGGAAACGAACCTACCTTTTCAAATGCTATCAGACAAGAAGTCTTGGATTTGACATTGTGCAATAGTGCAATTTATGAACGTATTTCAAAGTGGGAAGTCTCTGAGGAAACGTCATTGTCGGATCATAAACACATTGTGTTCGAATGGAGTGGTGAAAATTGGTCAACTTCTACATTTCGAAATCCGAGGAAAACAAACTGGGATCAATATGCACAACATTTAAACTCAGAGTTATTTACAGAAGGTGGGAAGATTGATTCAGTTCAGAAATTGGAATCATTTTCCCAAAAGGTAAATGATACGATTTTAAATTCTTTCCATATTAGTTGTCCTATCAAGGAATCGTCCTCTAACAGGGATGTTCCGTGGTGGAACTCTAAGTTGGAACGTCTGCGTAAAACATCTCGTATTATTTTTTATTTTAGCATTTCAAGCTTATTGGCTTATTGCTTTTACAATGAGGTTATTGCTTGCTCACAACTTAGTGTTCCAGATGCAATTGAGAGCTTTCTATGCCAGGTACCATTTTTGCATTAGTATGATTTTGTGGCAAGTACAATCATACGCTATGCCCAGGGAGTCGAGAAATTTTCCTTAACGAAAATTTCCTAGACCAGACCGGGAATCGAACCCAGCCACCTCCAGCATGGTGTTGCTTTGTAGCTGCGCCTTTACTGACGGAGCTAAGGGAGGATCTCGTAGGTTGTTTAATAAAGCGAAAAGAACCTCAGATTGGACCCTCTATAAGAGCGCACTTACTGAGTACAATAAAGAAATAAGAAAATCTATACGAAGATCCTGGGTTCTAACGTGTGAAAACATAAGCAATAGTCCAGAAGTCGCAAGACTTCAGAGGGCTTTTGCAAAGGATCATACGATTGAACTTGGAGATGAGATGGAATCTGAAAAATGAGGATGGAGTTTTTACAAAAACTCCTAGTGAAACGTTAAAGCTGATTATGGAAACACATTTTCCTGGATCAGTTTTGTGTGTAGATCCAATCAGAGATGGATCACTTGAAGGTGAAAAAAAATCTGCTGCCTTTGCACGAATACGTGCAACTAGAAGCGGAAAAGAGTATTCTTAGACTTAAACGGTTGAAAACTTTCATGTTTGGTGACTTAGTCGGTCACCTGAGCATTTCACAAAGTTTTCAAAATGGGCCAGTGATGTATATGAATGGAGACTGGATGAAACCTGTGGAAAACCATGACCTCCCTTACAACATATGTGAAACGTCTCGTATAGATTGGGAAGTCGGAGGTCCCACTGTTCGTCATGGCTCCATAAAATTTTTCACAGATGGCTCAAAAATTGGAACGAAAACGAATCGAGGAATCTTCGGCCCTGGGGTAGAAATCTCAGTGGCGATGGGAAACTATCCAACGGTTTTCCAAGCGGAGATCTTTGCTATAATAAAATGTGTAAACGTTTGTCTGAAGAGAAAATATAGATATGCAAATATTTGTATTATTACAGACAGCCAAGCGGCACTCAAAGCTTTAAATAATTATAGATGTTCATCCAAACTTGTCTGGGAATGCATTCTTTCATTGCGAAAGATGTGTCAAGAGAACTCGGTAAATTTATTCTGGGTTCCGGGACACTGTGGCATTGAAGGCAATGAAAGCGCAGACGAGCTTGCTAAACAAGGTTCAAATGCACAGTTTATTGGCCCAGAACCGTTCTGCGGTATATCATACTGTGCCATAAAAATGGAATTAAAATCTTGGGAAGAGCAAAGGGTGATGACCAATTGGTTGGTCACCACAAAATGTTTTCAAGCGAAAAGGTTTATAATTCCAAATGTTACAAGTAGTAAAAAGCTTCTGGAGGTCAATAAGTGAGTTCTTTGTACTTATACATCCATCCATGGCCTAGTAACCAGACATTGTCCGAGTACATTTCATTTGAAAAACATTGGCCAGGTTCAGAATGATATCTTTCGTTTCTGTAACATGGAACGTGAAACCTCGGAACATCTGCTTTGCAGTTGTGTACAAGAGCAGACTTAAATTTCTGTACAGTGGCTATATGCAACCTAAAGAAATTTGGACTGCAATTCCTGGAAAGGTGGTGGGTTTTATAAACCCAATTTTGCCTGACTGGGAGACGCGTCTTAGGCTGGTCACTTGACAAATGGTGATCTAGCTTTAAGATGCAAATTAGTATAGTAAACAGGAGTATACCACAAAAGTTCAACTCAGTGTACGCAGTTGTTCTACGCCCCAAAAAAAAAAACAATAAAAAACGGGCGTTTTAGCATCGTTAATTTGGCGCTTATTTTGTCGCGAGTGCATGAAATTAATAAGGAATCAACGTCGAAAATTTTAATTTTTACTAATGAACAAGAATGCAACCATGGGTGAGATGCATCTGATCATATTTTATTCATGCCCCCTTCATATCTAACTCTAGTTTTTTTTTAATTCAATTTCTTTCTTTTTAAGCTCATGTTTAAGTTTTTCTCTACCTCTTTTTAAAGTTGTCCATTGTTCTCTGTCGGCTCTCAACATATTATTTTGTTCAAGTTTTGCATCCACCGGTTCTGTCGATCCAAAGTTGTAAAACTAACTTTTTGTCATTCCAATCCAAGGCGCATTGGTAATGAATCGAGCTCTTGGCCAATTTATGTCCACTTTTCCTTCATCGTTGATTTGCTGGCTCCAACTACACAAGGGTCTCTGGCGATGTCCACCTTTATTTTCGTCAGTTCGACGAGCTGTTCAAGCTGGCGGTAATTTGTCTTCTTCTTGGGAAATTTACGGAAGAAGCCATTGTTTACGTTTGCCAGTTGGGCGATAATGAAACATCTTTGTCAAATGTGCGAGGATGTCATAGGATTAAGACGACGACATACATCAAAATACTGCCATGCTGCTGTAGGATTTTTATGCCTGCTCCCGATTGCCAAGAAAATCTAAAATGCCTTTAGTCCGCCAATCAACAGTCTTCCGGTGGACGTTTCATGGTTATATTGTCTCTTACAATGCCAAATTCCGGCATTTCGTCACAACATTTCAACACTCTACCGAAAGCAATGCCATAACCTTTCAATACCTTCAATATTTGTAAAGAATATAGCGATGTATATCTTGGCTACAATACTTTGAGCTAACTTGAAACGCAATCGAAGGCGAAATCCTTCCGGGTTGAATACGTTCAGCATTCAGTATAAATCAATCAACCTATCATTCCGAGGGAATTCCCTCACACTTTCAACTGAAAACAAATCTTCGGGTCAACTGATAGTACCCCGAGTTCGCAGTTCTACTATCAGTTGAATTTCGTTCCATAGCTTGTTCGTCATGCAGTCTGCTTTCAAGTGTCGAAGTGTTTTCATCTTCAGTTGTTCATCAGTATAAGCAACATGCCCATAACAAGAAACTTTCTGACTCTACTTTTACTAGCTTTGGTGCTAACGATCCAACTACAAGCCATCCATGGAATAGATCCAGAAGCGGATTATGTTGACATTTACACCACTGATTCGACGGTGATTGACGAGGTCAGGACTGAAAACCCCAATGAGCAGCAGTCAACAGTTATTGAAACCCAAAGGCCACAAACCGTGATATGCGGT
Source organism: Aedes japonicus (assembly GCA_034211315.2). Lineage (NCBI taxonomy): Eukaryota > Metazoa > Arthropoda > Insecta > Diptera > Culicidae > Aedes > Aedes japonicus. Next base: position 11,462 of record JASCZW010017241.1, on the reverse strand, counting down.
GGAAATATAGGCAAAGAGGAAAAAGACGGCATGTTGACAAAGGCAAAAAATTGGATAAAACAGACAATCTGGCATCCACTTCGAGACAGGCTAAATCCAACTGTGACAACTGTGAAAAAAATGATAAATAAGACGAACAACTATTTCGATTTAGATAGCGATAAGTCGGATATGGACGACATATGGTATGGATAGGTATTCTGTATTAAAATAACGAATAAATCTTGTGAATATCAGAAAAAATATGTTTTTTAAAACTGAAAAACCATAAACCATATAAAGTCGCTCTTCTTCATTTATTCATTTATTTACTGTCGTCAATCAGTGGTAGACCATTTGTTTTATTACATTACATTCTTAACATGTATGTTCGTTTCACTTTTTTACAGCTTAACATTGACGTGTTAGTCTCAAAAAGAAAGTTTTTTTCAGTGTATTCCTGTCCATAGTAATATCAATTATTTCACAGTATGTATTACACGGTAAATCTGGAAAACTCCTTTTATGACTATATTTTGCACATTTTCAAGATTATAGTTGATACGTCAAAAAGTGACTAGTTTGTATACACTAATGAAGAGTACTTTTTACGCCTTTTCAAGTATGTCAACGGCGGCAAAAAAATGTGTAAAAAGTAGGCACCGCTGAGAAAAGAAAATTAACTCTGCCGTCACTTGATGCTGACGCCATTTTCTTTAAAGCATTTATTTTGATAACCACCGGGTATAAGTTCGGGAATTGTTTTGCAGTATGCAAAATGGAGAAATTATCCATTGACGCATCCAGACGCATTCATGAAATTGACAGGTATGTTAAATATCTGCTTTTGTAAGGTATTACAAATGTTTAACACTATATGGAACAAAACAGGTCTTCCATGCCCGGATACAGGAATAAGGGACGAATCATTAAGCTTGAGACCGAGCTTGGAACCTATGTGCTGGTGCTTCCTGAACAAAACAAATAAATTATTTTTTTTCTTGACTATCCATCTGCTGTTCTAAGATTAAAATAAATTGTTCCAGAGCGTCTTGAACAAAATGCGTGATATTTTTTTAACGCAAAACCTCTACATAGGCATTTGTATTTTTTTTGTCAATGAATAAACATGGCTGTGTAATGTATTCATGTCTTTTTCACTTTTTTTGAATTTCGGAATATAGCTGTTTTCAGCCATACACGAGCGATAATGATTTTTCGAAATGCGTAAAAAGTATACATCTTTTAGGTTCTCAAAGGGAGTAAAAAGTATGCATATTTACTTTTCAAAAGGAGTAAAAAGTATGCATTTTACACTTTTCAAAAGGAGTAAAAAGTATGCACATTATGACGTACATTCAGTTTACGCAAAAGGGAGTAAAAGTAATATACTCCTTTTTGGCGTAGTCCCAGTTTCCCTCGAATAGGCATACTTTATAGTCTTAAGAGCGTAAATTAAGATTACCGTGTATAGCATGACATCATTTTTGGCAAAGGTTGTTGTATGCCCGGATCCGTCAACTGCAGTCATGAATTCGAGAACAAGCAAAAATACACCGTGAACTGAATCACGTAATCGGGAACTAGTTCACGTTTTTGAGCAAAAATCATGAAATCGTGAACTAGTTCACGGTCCGTTTTCATTTTCGTGAAAGCTTTTGTTTCTGTGTGATTGTTGATATAAAACAAGTTTCTATTTTTTAAACCGCGAATAGGTGCATTAAAGTTCATATTTTCTAGAATCGCCGGAATGTATACTCTCTACGTAATAACATTCATATATATAATAGCCCTCTTTGCCTGTCCGGTGACTAGCCAACCAGACGCAGCACGCGGGGAAATTCTCACAAAAAATAAAATATTTGACACTTCAATTTTTTTTTCTATCAGATGCAGCAAGCAAAACCAGTGACAACCTTAGACAACCAGACACAGCATTTGACGAAAAAAATCACAGACAACAGACGTTGAAAATTTTGATTTTTTTTAATGCAGAAAAGAATCTATCACTCTTAGACAAACGAATGCAGCAGTTGCTGGAAATAACACAGACAACAATAAAAAACGCCGTCGTTCGACAAGCGGGCCCACATGTCGAATACGACATGAGCGCCGCCGTGGCCTATCGTCAATCTACTGATTTTTAATTCAACCACTAAAATCAGTAAACGATGGAAACTGTATTGAGTGTCATATCTGTTTGTCTGTGCCGAGAAGATCGAGCTGACTTGGAGGATGCTTTGTTGTTAAATTTTGACATTTCGTGTCGGTCATCATCCTCATCGCAGCCAACTTCACTCCGATGCTCTTTACACGGAACCATAAATCTACCCAAATTTGAGTTGTTTTCACCCTTTTCACCCACCTTAATGGTTGTAGGCCAATATTAGTAAAGTGAACATCGCGCTTGGTAGTCTACATTCACACCCCGTGAAAAATGTTTACTCTCTTTACCCAAAACTAAAACAAATTTTGAACGCAAAATCGAGAGTGTATAATTTTACTCAAATTTGAGTCATTGCGTCAAACATCCCGGTGGGTTGAGTGCGGCTTGCTCTATTTTTTGTCAACATTTCGTGAAGAAAAGAGAGAAAACTATCCTAAATTTGAGTACAAATTTCAAACGCGTGCTCAATTTTCGGTGTTTATAATTTAAAAAAAAAATGTATATTTTTCTTCCCATGCGCACATTTTAGGTATTTATAACTCAAAATTTTGGAAATTGTTTCTTCTGTGTAAAACCAACACAACGTGGTAGTTCAACGCAATAACTCAATCATTTGAGTATCCTCAGCTTTGGGAAAATTTTACAATCGGGTGAGTAATGTTAGCTACAATTGGAGCGACGACGCGGTGCGGCAGTTATTGACATAAGATATATGGGTTAACTGTCAAAGCTGCCGCAACGCGCCATGCGCTCTCGTAACTGACCTTAAGTATTTTTCACGGCTCTCAAATGTAAACTACCCAGCACGACTATGTTCACTTCACTCAACTATAGTGATGGGTGAAAATAGCTCAAATTTGGGTAGAATTATGGTTCCATGTATCGGAGCGAAGTTGGCTGGTAATCTCCACGAAACGTCAAAATTCAAAAACAAACAGTCCTCAAGTTAGTACCTTTGGTGGTCATTACCGCTAGCAAAAAACGCGTTACTCAGAAGTTAAAAGTTTCTGTTTAGTTTTTGTTGAGTGACATAGTGCTCCCGGGGAAGAAAAGTTATTTTGTGATGGATTCCAGTGAGTCTCCCGCCGAGAACAGGTGGCGATTGGCAAGGCTGCAAAAGCAGAAATGGCAATCGTGTCAGGGTGAGACAGTTCGATGCGAGATACGGCGGAGAGATGCACAGGCTCACCGGAATCGTAGAGCAAGCGAAACACCGGAGCAAACGCATTTGCGTCTTACAGCGGTTGCTGCCTCTGTTCGTTCGACACGGCAGCGAAATGTAACAGATGTAGATGCAGAAGTTCCTCATACCTGTGGCCCAATGAACGTAATATGTCAATTTTGTCAATCCAAAAATTTTATCGCTGAAAGACCCACGGATGGAAAGTTTAATTCGTGCTGCCACAAAGGAAAAATTAAACTTTCGCGGCCTACAAATGCATCGGGAAAACCAATGGAATATCCCGAGTTCGAACCTAATTCACAGCAAGGAGATCTATTGAGGGATGGTCGTCAGTTTACACGCAATGTGGTCTTCACCGAAGTTTTTCAGATGTAAATATAAGCTGCATTGAATTCACCGAATAAAAAACTCTATTCAAAACGTAGAAAAATTTAATGCTTTTCTTATTTAATCTACAAGCGTGAATAACACATGAACCGTTTATATTGAAAAAAAAAAACACTTGCCACGGGCGCTCTTGATAACACCGAGCTAGTTGGTTGCCTTGTAGATAATGTTATTATAATGCTCGACAGAAGATAACTAGGTCTTTAATATGACTGCATCTTTCAACTGTCTTCTTGCCTTATAACTGGCTTTCTTGAGAATTGAATAGAATGAATTTTTTTGGCTTTTAAAGGGTGTATTCGATAAAAATGGCACACAGAAAATCTTCTGTAACTTTTGAATCGTATGAGTAAAAAACCTAGAAATTTGAGAAGATCTTATCCATAGTGTATTATTTACATCTGCCAAGTTTCATAGTTATACCAACAATCAATATGCAACTAGCGATTTGAAATTGGTTCACTGTTGTAGAACCCCTTGGTCCGAATTACACCTTGAAGCCAGCACCTTGTTATACATATTTGCGCCTTTGTTTTGATTTGCTGTGTTATTTTGACAGAGTATTTGAGAGTGTGGTTCATGTGAGTTCATTATAAGGGGTGCATTATTGAGCTTGGGACCGAGCTTGGGACGATGTTCTAGTACTGACTGAGCCAAGAAAAAATCGTTTTTGTATGGGGACCTACTGGTCTTAGAGTTAGTCTATGGTTATACATTCAGTAGTTCCAGTCATGTCGTCGAAACAAGAAATTGTCCGTGAGAAAATTTTGTGCACTCACAATCAAAATCCAGGGCGTCCCACCGGTGGACTTGCTAAAGGCTTGGAATTGCAAATACAACTGTGTCTCGTGAAATAAGAACCTTCAAGGAGCGTCTGAGTGTCCAAAGGAAGGAATGGAGTGGTCGTAAAAGTGGTCCAATGGACAGTAAAATGGTCAGGAAAGTCGTACAACAATTCAAGAACCGTCCAAACATGTCAATTGAGATGTCGATAAAAAGTCTAAGGTGTCAGTCGGTTTTGTGCAGAAAAACATGAAGCGTGCTGGGTTACATGTTTACAAAGTGCAAAAAGCCCCAAACCGGAATGAAAAACAAAACATCACTGCGAAAACCCGCGCCCGGAAACTTTACACGAAGCTGCTCACCAAATCCGGTTGCATCGTGATGGATGACGAAACATACGTCAAGGCCGACTTCCGTCAACTTCCTGGGCAAGAATATTTCGTTGCCAAGTCGAAGTTCTGATGTTCCGGAGGATGTTCCGAAAGAAGAAACTATCGAAATTTGCAAAGAAGTTTCTAATCTGGCAGGCGATTTGCGGATGTGATGAAATAAGTGCTCCCTTCATCACTTCCGGAACAATAAACGGTGCGATTTACACGGAAGAGTGCCTTAAGAAGCGTCTCTTGCCATTCATTAAGAAGCACAAAGGATCAACTCTGTTTTGGCCTGATCTAGCATCCTGCCACTACGCTCGAATCGTATTGGAGTGGTACCGAGCCAACGGAGTCAATTTTGTGCCAAAGGATATGAACCCACCAAATTCACCGGAACTTCGTGCAATTGAAAAATTCTGGGCAATTATGAAAACGGAACCTCGCAAACATCCCAAAACTATAAAAACAGAGCTAGAATTGAAAAAAATTTGGGTAAAAACAACAAAAACACTGGGAAAATCGGTTGTACAAAATTTGATGGGTGGAGTGAAAAGGGAGGTGCGGGCATTCGGGATGGGAGACGAAATTGAATAAAACAAATGTTGTAAATCAAAACTCATTAGTAGTTCTTCATTCCCAGAAAATTTCAAGAAAATCCGATTATGAGTTTAATTTTGATGAGTATATATGTGTGTGCCATTTTTATCGAATACACCCTTTAGTTCTAGTCAATTTTTCGTGCACCACGATACTTTTCATATTAAAAAAAAAAAGTTTCATGTAGTCAGCATATACTAAAACATTCAAATGATTAAAAATCAGCTTGACAAACAAAATAAACAGTAATGGTCCAACCTAGCCTCGACAATTTAAATAAAGCGAGATTCAAAGTTAATTTGGACGCATTCAAGTAATCATAACTCAAGAAATAAACAACCAACACGGTTGATCAAAACGTCTAACAAAATGGTATTAATTTAGCTTTCAAAATTATAACATATTACCGTTTTGAACGAACTGTTACACTTTAGGGATCGATGCCATCATGATCTGCATGTCGCTGGCGACACTGTACCGGCGAACTTATTCCACTTTAAACGCATTGTTGTATTTGTCACCTTTATCGCATCCTCAAAGCTTTGCTTGACACCGCCCAAATTTCCGATCGGTCTGAACTCAGGGCAATTCGAAGGACTAATCTCTATGGCGACGAAATTAAGATTGTTTGCAGCATACCATTCTAGTACCTCCTTAGAGTAGTGGCAGCTGGCTAGATCCAGCCAAAACTTCTTGTGTTGCCGAATGAAGGGTAAAATCCGAATGAACGATAAAAAAAACAAATTTATACCTGGAAATGACATCCCCACGACCAGCTGCCAGGTTAAATTCCTTGCATTTATGTAATCAATTTGTTCCGATTAATAAAGGGTGTTTCAATCAAAATTGGATCGACTTAAACTTGACGCATTTCCTTTCATCGTGCATTAAAACTTTTTGCACACCCCTCATTTTGAAGATGTGTGCGTGTAGCAGCATAGCTTTATTTTGATTTTGAGATTAGTACTTCAGTTATCAAAATGTCGTCGAAGGTAGAGAAGCAACGCATCAAAATTTTGCACGTGCACGGCGAAAATCAAACTACTCTCACGCCAAGCTGGCAAATTGTTGAATATGGCTAAATCAACTGTTACCAACGTATTAAAAGAGTTCGGTGAACGTTTGCCGACAGCCAGGAAAGCTGGATCGGGGGAAATCGAAAGCCGGAGACCACAGCGACGACAAAAGAGTTGCCCGCTGTTTCGAGCGGAATCCAAACCTCTCCGTCCGAGATGTCGCAGAGAAGCTGGAGTGGCGCCTTAAAAAACAGAGCTGGACTGTCGACTTACAAGAAAGTGGTGACTCTAAGTCTCGACGATACGAAAACGTCGAACACGATCGCGAAAGTTGTACACGACGATGCTGACGAAGTTTGATTGCGTGGTACAGGAGGATGAAACTTACGTCAAGGAAGACTTTAAACAGCTTCCTGGACAGGAATTTTTATACGGCAACCGGACGAGGAAAGGTGGCAGATATTTTCATAGCACATTAAATTGTCAAAGTTCGCGAAGAAATATCTGGTGTGGCAGGCCAACTGTACCTGTGGCTTACTGAGCAACGTTTACATTGCGACCGGAACTGTCAACCAGGAAATTTATCGGAGCAAGTGCCTACAAAAACGTCTACTGCCTTTCCTGAAGCGACACAATTGTTCCGTTCTATTTTGGCTGGATATGGCATCTTGCCATTACGGAAAAAAGGCCTTGCCAACAACGCTCAAGTGGTGCCCAAGGACAACATTCCTCCCAATACGCCAGAGCTCCACCCAATTGAAGAATATTGGGCCATTGTCAAGCGGAATGTTAAGAAAACTCAAAAAGCTGTAATGAGCGAGAAACAGTTCAATGCAAACTGGCGTTCTGCAGTCAATAAAGTGGACAAGGAGACTGTACAAAATCGTATGGTAGTTGTTAATCGAAAGACCCGGCAATTCGCATCCGGTTAAAAGGAAGTTTAGCTGAATATTTCTCCTGTATTCTGTATTAACTGAATTTGAAAAAGATAAAGAACTTCACATGTTAATAAAAAATTTTACCGACTCACACACATAACTGTTTGACCAAATTTTGATCGGAACACCCTTTAGTCGGTGCAAACTGCGAATAAAAATCCATCACCAGACTCTTATTGCATTATTGATTCGTATTGATTTGTGGCAAGCGGCAACCCTATAAATTTCGTTAATCTTGAGCGCATTTTTCATTTTATTGAAATTTTGACAATTAATGTTAATTTCCTTACTTTCATTGATTGTATTACACTCAAGCGGAAAGGTTGGCTCTGAAGTCAGCGAGTTGTTTTGCGGCATGAATTCGTCTATAGGATAGAGATTCTTCGTTTTTCTAATGTCACCTGGCTGTGGAGTCGTCATTAAGTCAAGGGGTACGTCAATGCCGTGGAAAACCCGTATGTCTGCATGAGCACGCCGAACACGCTGCTGCTGAGGAGCTCACCGGAGCGGAACATGGAAATGCACCAGACGTCGGCTAAGGGTTTAAAGTTTCACCTTTTTGAAATAGTTGGTTGGTTGGTTAGACGGTGGAATGTAAAACTGCTTGCTCGTTGCGCGCCTCATCTTCTTATACCCGTCGGTTCGTTTTCGAGAACCATTTTAACAGGGCTGTCGTCTAACATTCTTGCGACATGCTCAGCCCATCGTAGTCGACCGATTTTAGCGATGTGTACGATGGGAGGATCTCCCAGCAACTAAGGCAAATCGCCTCCTCCACATTTCATTCACGAGGCTTAAACGTAACATTGTATGATAAGTGAACAAAGATTCGGTTGCAGTCCACTCTCGTAAGAACTCGTTTAGTTCGTCATTTTTTTTTTCGTATAAACGTGATTTTCAGCCTGATGCTGGTTCGTCACACCAGGATGACGTGATCAGAGATATTTTGTCTCAGAGAATACCAACGCTACGGAGCGCTGCGCCGTCATTCAAATCAACCGATATCAACAATAAAAACTGGTTATTTATTTTTCTATTACAGTGACTATTATCATAGACTATTAAAACATTGACTATAACAAATAAATTGTATATGCTGTAATTAATGGATACATTTGATTCTGCAATAATAATTAAAAGGCTATACACGTACAACATATAAATTTACGATAACTAGGTAAGTACAAGATTGCATATCCATGCATATATATAAACAAGCAGTTTGTTCTACTTACCATTGAAAGTTTCTTTATTCTAATATTACATCTCTCGAGTAGTTAATGATTAGGGCCTAAAATCCATTTGTAAACAATGAGTTTAAATGTTGATTTCTCACGAATCTCAAAACACTCTTATGAATTGAAAGCATCATCTGGTAGAGGAATTTTTTCTTTACCATTTTGTTTGGTTGGATGTCGTAGAACTCCCGCGATCGAGAAATATCAACATTTAATGTCATTGTCTACAATTGGCTTTTAGGCCCTAATCATGAATTACTCGAGATCTATACTATTTATACAAAACTCGCTTTCTCATTACTTCTTTTCGTCAAAAGAAGTCTCGTTTTGTAAAAAAATATAGACATTTTTAGACATTCCCATACGTTTAAAAGTTTTATCGCAGACATTTGAAAAAAAATATCTGGCATCCCTGTAAGACGCGGACTTAGAATATTTCCGGTAAGATTGATTTGAGATTTTGTACTCTCAAATAATTACGATTGAAGAAAAATTTCCTGCAAAGAAACCACCCGCGTTTACTTTTAAATCGGTTTCTGAATCTAATCGTACAGACGGATCGCAGCAAACTCGGATCACGAACGGTTGGGCTTTGGGGCTGTCACGTTTTTTCAGTATTTTTAGTGTGATGAAATTCATTATTAGAATCTCAATAATAACCGTCGCGTGTGATAGTGTGTGATAGCTGTGTTTATGATCAGAGTCATACCTAAACATCATTTGTGTGTTGAATAGATCTTTAAATCTGACGTAAATGGATTTCAAAAACGAACCGATTGGTACACGTTTGCTAATTGTTGCTGATTATCCGGGTGAGCTCTTTCCATTTAACTGATTTATTTGTCAGTTTTCCTAAGAGAAACGATAATTAGCTGTCGAAAAATGCAATTGACAATGTTGACAACCTTGATCACAAGAGGTATGTTGACGATTTTGTGGATGGAAAGAGGAAGGCTGTTTTTTCAGTCATGAAGCTATAATACGCTTGGACGTCACCGTATTCCGATACATCTTTTGATTCGAACTATTTCGGTTATTCAGATTTCCATAATAGGTTAGGGTAGCAAGTTTGACGTGCATATTCTTCCGTTGTGTTTTCCGATATTATAACACAATTATTATCGGAGTAATTCATGTTTGATCCTTAACTGTATCACCACCGTAGCCATTCTTGGCTCAACTGGCTTGTACCTGTCTATCAAATTCAACTCCAGGACTCGGAAAAATATCTCCGGACACCCGGTATCCTAGAAACACTGATGTTCGGCAAGTTTTTCTTGGTAAACCAGTTCCACCACGGACCAGTTCCATTACCGACATGGCATTGCTATAGGTAAAGTTCAACAGTTGGATGAGTTAAGTTCGAGATACGATGCTACTTTCGTTCACCTACAATGCCATATGGGGCAATCTTGGCCGTCTTGGATAGGCATCATTTAGGTACCGCGTGTTAAGTATAATGTTTCACTTCGGTATGAACACCACCGATGAGTGAAACATAAACAATAACAATTTGCCATTCATATGACAATCCAATATTGACATGTGACTAGTGGATTGTTGAGTGTGAGTCTAATGTCGACTAGGAGAGTGTGAGCTGCGACTTGTATGCTATATTGTATGGAGAGCTTTTGTGATAAACAAGAAGCTTTGCATACTACATATTTTTTTTTTGGCGGGATGGAAACTCTGCAAACAGACTCCTGAAGTACTCAGGGTGTGGGGATGAGGGTGCCAACTCCTCGACCCACTAAAACCCAAACCCGTGCCTTGAGTCTCCGGCCCCCGGAACCACCTTTCGGTATTGCTGCAGGGAGGAGGGCTAGTGTGCTTAACGCACCTACTATGTTCAGTAAACTACATAGGTCTTTAGTGGTTAGCTTCGCCGACCTGACGCTTGATTCGATCGAGATGCTCCTGGATCCAAGCAGGGTTCGAGACGTCTGGTGGTCCGTCCAGATCGTCCGCGATCTCCCTACCCGACCGCTTATGGTACCTGCCGAACCTCGCGTCGTATGGTCCCTCCTCCGATCGAGAAAGCCAGGGCCAGGACCGGGGTTGGAACGTCTGGGAGTGCAGCCCAGGATCGTCCCTGTTCCCCATGTCACGACCGCTTGCGACTTCGCTGCGGATGCCTGCGCCGTATGGCGCTTCATCCGCTTGTAAGTTCGTTTAGCCGTTAAGGGGAGCTTAACGTTTCCAGGGTGCACCGCGGGGAGGCGAACTACTTCCACATCCCTGCATACTACATATAACCTGTTGGTATTGTATAGTTGTATGCAAACTCCCATAGGCAATCAATAACTACGAAACCTTGAATATATGTAAACAGTCAACAATCGATACTACAGCACGCTTATTCTAACCTGACGGATTGAATATAAATAAACTATCTTTTAAACACAACTTGTTACGAGTGTTATTACTTTGATTATTTCGAATACGGATTTTATTCTAACACCGCGTGAAAAGCAAAAACGCCAACCGTGTTGACCCTCGCAAGCGATTTTCAGACAATTGAGAGCTGCGTAGGTGCTCTCAAAAACGCGTGAGCAAGACAGGTAATTGTTATTCTTTTTCCATCCTGAATTAAATGAACTATATTATATGATCACATCACTTATCAAGGTGGAATCCGGATACATCGAGCTCTACTCCTACTAACATAGAAAATCCCTCGTTCCTGTGGACCTTTGTGGGGGATGCAGAGGTAAACATTTCTGGTCCCCTTAACAGCAAAGGTCACAATAACTTTCCTTCCCTATTCCCAACTCTATTGCAAGGACGTGGCCGGCGCCGT
>JASCZW010017240.1:0-17388 GCA_034211315.2 Aedes japonicus | reverse complement strand
TAATGGACGATGCAACTTATGTTCTGGAATACTTTAAGCAGCTTCCCGGAATGTCTTATTATTCTGCCATGCGACGGAACGGTGTAGAGGACCATTTCAGAACGTAGAAAAAGGTCAAATTTCCCAAAAAATATTTGGTTTGGCAGGCAATATGCAGCTGTGGTCAAGCAAGCCAAAGCTTCATCACTACCGGAACGTTAAACAAGAAGATATACCGTTAAGAATGCCCAAAGAAGCGATTGTTGCCATTCCTATACAGCCATGATTTGGCATCTTGTCACTACGCCAAACATGTTTTGGAATGGTATAAAGCGAATGGAATCCATGTTGTACCGAAAGACGCAAATCCACCTAACTGCCCGGAGTTGTGACCTATCGAACGGTATTGAGCTCTTGTGAAGAGAGAACTCTCTCAGTAAATATAAATCACAAGCTACACAACTATAGAAAAAAATCGAACATCTTGGACAAAAGCAGCTAAGGTTGTAGAGAAGTCTGCACATACCCTAATGGCTGGAGTAAACTCAGAAGTTCGTAGTTTCTTCATGCAGCCTAATTAATTAACTGTTTTAAGATGACTAATACTGCACAGTTAAATGTATAAAAAATGCATCTTGAATTGAACTAACAGCCAATTTGTTTTATTCCAAATTTAATCTGTCCAGATTTTACCGCAAACGAGCCTTAGTGTGATGTAGGGAAACCGATAATTGCACTTAAATCCAATTGAAAAGACCGTTTTGTATTGACCTATAAAAATAAATATGTTTATATAAGTATATATCTCTTTTATTTTGCATTTCACTAAATAGCAATTATCAAAAAAGTGCATCAAAAAAGTGCATAAGTGAGGGACATTCTACTTTTCCATTTTACTTATATAACACAAAGTTTGAAGCAAAGATTTTCTGCAGTTAACACATATAAACAAGATTTTTTTGGCAACAATTACAGATGGAAACGAACAATAATGTGGCAACACTGGGTTTTTCTTTCCAAAATGGTAAAGAATCAGACCAGCCCTGGGACCTGGTAGTTGAAGTTAACTTACCTCAAGGTTTTGCCAGCTATTTAACTTATTTGAAAAGCAACACTTTGAAAAGCACAACTGGTTTTGTATGCTGTTTTCATTCCAATATAAACACTCCTTTCGAAAAAAAAAACTACTCCGTCTAAAAGTATAAAAAAATATCGATCAGGTGTTGTTCTTATCTTGCGTGGATATGCTGTGTGTTGTGAGAATTTGACACTGTAAGAACGAATTCTCCAACTTTTTCCTCTATTCAGATAATTCAGGCAGGTTATCCATTTCCTAACATCACATCAATCGCTTACCAAGCATCCGTCATAATAAAAAGAAATTGAAGATGGGTCTCATGGGTCGTAGAAAGGAAATCATACTCTGTACAATCCAACTGATTCGCTTTCACGAAACTTCTGCGTGCTCACGTGTTGTTAGTTTTTCAAAAACCCACGAACTGAAAACGAAGGAACGAACAAACCAAACTGAACTAAACACATTTCACAGCGACGCTACCTGTTCCTATTGTATGCTTGTTTTGCTGTGGAACCACTTTCATCATTCTACGAAAATGGCGCTATTATTCCTATTATTAATCGTTGCCTGACATGAAACCGGAGATCATATTTACCGGTTGCTAACTTTTTTTTCTTTTTGAATTTATGCCGTTCAGTTATCAATTTTAGTCTTGCGGCTTAAATGGTTCTTTTTATTTAACAAATTTAACCGCGCATCTAAACGACCCTAAACGACGCTCTCACGAGTTTCCAGCCAAACCGCCATCGTGTTGCTATTGTTCCCTGGCCTCGCCGTGGCCGCAAAATGGACTTTATCTCGCAAGGTGTGAAAAACGTTAGCCACCGTCTGCCACCGAGAGGAAGACATCATTCATTTGGCAGCATAAATATGATTAAATTAAGACAAAAAACTATGATGAAATCCGCAATTACTTCGTTTCTTGTCTCCCCCATTGGCTAAACAACAGCTGGCATCCGAAGTACTCTGCGGGGAAGTGACCGGTCGGTGGCAACCGTCGTTCCGTAGTTTTCTTCGAGTGCGACCCGATTTTTCGGACTAACAAAGCCCTTCCGCGGAAACAAAAGCTGTCGGCAAGTTCTGAGAAGAAGCAGAAATTCTCAAGTGCGTACATTCAAAGTTTTTCCCTTCTCTGGTGTGGGGTAAAGAAAATCGAGCTCCTGGGACGGAGCAGTGAAAGGTAAACAGGGATGGTTTTTTGGGAAGAATTTAGACATAAAGATCTACTTCTATTTTGTTCTATTTTGTTCAATAGTCAAACACGCGCGGATAAGACCAATCGCTTAAAGTTGCCCAGTTGACCCTAACTCCCCGCAAAAAAAAACCTTGGCATGCCTATGGCCAATACCACGATAACCGCAGCCGGGCGAAAAAAAGTTTGAATTGCACTCAAGTGGATGCATTTTTGTTAGCGCTGATTTTCTCATTCATTCACGGGTCCATTCATGCATAAATAGTTGCGTCCAGAGGGAACAAAAGTTTTATTTTACGTTGTTCCCCGTCTGTCTGTAGCGCAATGCGCCTTCTGTTCCTGCTCGGAGTTTCTCATTGTACGTGCTCAATGCGAAGCTTCAGTGAATTTGAATAAGGTGTGAGGAAGCGTGTTTGTCGGAGCCTCGTGGTTAACACCTTTCTGCCTGCCTTCGCTCCGACATTGCACGGGAAGCCGGGTGTCGAAAAGCGTACCTATAGGGGACAGAAGACAGAAAAAAAACATATTCGATTAATGTCATCAGTAAACACAAGCACAACAACGGTCTATGTCAACGGGAAGCCTGTCATAACCCATAACGGTGAGAGTAACGTGCGATGGCATTTTAAATTTCATATGACACCTTCTTTTCACTTCTTCGGTCCAGGAGAAGCCCCATAAACGTCAGTGTCACACCACTTGATACTTTGTCCCGCCCTCGTCTCCCTCGGCTCCTCCCCGTGTACGGAGTTTAGTTACGTGTTCGATACGAAATAAATTTGATATCCTTTCCGCGCGTAACGATGTGCTGTGTTCTACAGCACTATCCACCGGCTGGATTTCATACGCAGCGCGCACCGAGAACTTGCCAAGATCATCGGAGGCGAAGAGCTTTAAAACGAAACAAGATAAAATCCCAATAAAAACAAACAGAAACGAGATTAAACCATGACCGAAGATAACGAGCCGCGAAGTTTGGTGTGATGGCGAAGAGTGAGGATCGGCTGCGGACGCCGACGGAAGGACGACGGATGCGAATTTCAGAACTCTCGCTTGCTGCGATTGCCGTAATGAGTGTGGTGGAGTGTGGCAAAACGGAGAATGGAAGAGAGGGATGCATGGTCGCCACATGGGACCGGAATATTGTTCCAAGTTTGTACTTGGCGCGATTCGGAACGCGCCCTACGGTACGGAGTGTTACTTTCGTACGTCCGAACAACATGTGGTCGTCGAAATTCGATGCTTAGGCGCGATCCGCATATCGATTGGATTAAAACTTTTTATCCAACTGAAGTTGAAGTGGCCTGCGTTTTTTGCGTAGATTTAGAAACGGACTTATGAGGTTATCCCCCAGTTCGATTTGTTCTAATTAAACCACTTTTAGATGGTTTCCGGATGTCATATCTACACTGTATCAAAAAAATATCCGTACAGCAGTTGCTCTGATATAAAGTAAGTGATAAAACATATTTAATAAATCAACAAAGGTGTCATATTCATTACACAAAACAATATCTCCATATTTGTGACAAAATTGACATTAAAAAGTTGTCCGTACAGGACAAGAAATACCTCTAAAACGAAATAAACCAAAATACCAAGTTAATACTTAGAACGGCTGCCGTTCTGCAATTACTCTCTGTAGGCGTCTTTGCATCGAAAGAGCCAACTTTTGGGTTGTTGCGGGCGAGATCTTCTGCCACTCTTCTATGAGAACTTCCTTTAGCTGTTTTTGTTTTGAATTGTATGTTCTCGGATCTTCCGTTCCAGATGATTTAACAAATTCTTTATGGGGTTGAGGTCTGGTGATTGGGAGGATGTGGAAGCGTCGATTTGACATTGTTGAGCAGTCATTCCTCCACGAGCTTCGAGGCATGCTTAGGGTCGTTATCTTGAATGAAATAGAAATCAAATTCCTGACCCAATTTCAGTACAGATTTCCACTTTAAAAATGGTTTGCGCAACACTCTAACTAAGCCGTCAGACCCAAAAATATTGAATTTGCACAAGTCCGTGAAGAGAACGTTCTGCCAGAACTCTTCTGGCTCGACCACGTACTTTTGGGCGTAATCCAGCCGCTTTTTTCATATTTTTGGCAGATATAAACGGCTTCTTCCGTGCAACGCAACCTCGGTAACCTTTATTAAAGTTCTGTCCAGTTAGAATCCGGAATCACTTGAACTGCAAGAATTCTTTTACAGCGGTTTATCTACACCCAAAATAAAAAAGCAAGATTGTAATGCAATTTCGCATGATTTTGTTTCATTTCTCGTAATGGATCGTAACTTGGAGAAAAAATGCAACATGTGGTCGTGAGCAAAAAAAGCAACACATCAATTTGCTTTGAAAATTCAATGTGTGAGTGAGGTTGTGCAGTGTATTAGTGTTGAGTATAAGATTGGAGTCCAGAAATTCAAAGGCTCACAAAAAATAAGCGATCAAGATTCGCAATCGAGATTCGAACCGAGGCGGCCTGCGTCGTGGCTCTAGATTGTAACCTTTCAGTCACTACAACAAGATGGAATAAAAGATATAACAGCCCAACATTTGCTTCGACTGTCAAGGCACTCGGCGATACAGCAATGAAGCAAATGTCTCTCACACACACTTGCATGGCTTCGTTTATTTCATAAAGAAGGGCAAACTTGAAGAGAGGGAGATCGGAGTGTGATGACGAGTGAAAATAAAAATAGAACACTTGACAGCGGAATTCTAACAGTGGCCAATAGCGTTGCGACATTCTGTGGTATTGTCTCACCCATATTGAAAAGTTGTTGACGGTTGAACAAAGACCCAACGGTTGCTTCGACTGTCGAGGCACTAAGCACACAGCGATAAATTTGTTTCGAGGAATCTGTGTGCTGCCAACCGCTTGCACACACTTGCATGGCTTCGTTTATACCATAAAACGCTTTGTGGATCATGATGGGCAAAATTGCCTTTTCTGAATCGTGCGGTTGCATTTTTGCCACCTTTTCAACTTTTGGGTGTAGGCGCCCACTTTCTGTAGTGTTTCGTGTCGTGAGCCAAAAGTTATTCCAGATGGCAGCCGAGAGGAGAGAGAAAAATCTGCAAACCCACGTTGATAATCCATCGCGGTTCGCAATGAAAATCGCAAAAACGTTGAAAATCGCCAAATCGACCGTGTATGGTTTGCTCAAATGTTTCAGGGAGCAATAGAGCGTGGATCGAGTGCCTCAAGGTAAGCGTCGTAGTGGAACTTATGACCGCAAGCTCAACCAGAAGGTGTTGAGGACCGTCAGAGCAAACCCTGGACTATCAGATAATGAAATCGCACAAAAATACGCTGCTCGCAGTACCGTTCGAAGAATTCGTTTGCGAGCAGGATATCATTCTTATCGAGCCAGCAAGCAACCAAACAGAACGTTGAAGCAAAGTTTCGTCACCAAACTCGAGCTCGAAAATTGTACCAGCAGGTTTTGACGAAGTACCTAGGATGCCTGTTCATCGACGATGAAACCTACGTCAAAATGAATTTCGGACAGTTTCCTAGCCAAAAATTCTACATGGCGACGGCACGAGGAGATGTTCCTTCGAAGTTTAAGTTTGCTTTTATGGACAAATTTGCCAAAAAACTGATGATTTGACAAGGGATAAGCAGCTGCGGAGCAAAGACCAAAGTGTTCGTGACAAATAAGATGATGGACTCGAAGCTGTACAAGGAATAATACCTCAAAAACTGCGTACTGCCTTTCATTCATAAAGTTCCCGTGAAGTTTTGGCCAGATTTGGCGAGTTGTCACTACAGCCGGGAAGTCCTCCAGTGGTACCGCGATAATAACGTTTCATCGATAAAAACATAAATCCACCCAACTGCCGGCAGTTCCGGCCCATCGAGAGATTTCGGGCAATGATGAAGCGGAAGCTTAAGAAAAGTGGAAAAACGGTTCGGGACGCGACTCAGATGACCAAAATGTGGAACAAATATGCCGAGGAAGTTGACTCCGGAGGTGTGCAGCGTTTGATGGGAGGAATAAAGAAGTGAAATGATTTGTATTGATATTTTTTCCTTGAAGTACAGTGAACTACGTTTGTTTTGATGTATTGTATTTTGTAGGTCAATCAGTTACCGAGATACAGGTGATTTTATTACTCCGGATTCTAAATCAACAAAGCTTTATGGAGAGCATTACGTACTGTTTGGGATTCAACTTTGATGTTGGCGTACTTCGACAGACTGTCAGCAAGTTTGGCAGCACTCAACCTAGGATTTTGTTTAATTTCCCGCAAAAGTATGCGATGGCGACGAGTTGTCAACTTTGGCTTACGGCCTCTTCCGGGAGTCGTCTCTAGAGATTGTGTTCTGTGGTAGTTCTGAAGCACATGATCGTGGGCTGTTTACTATGCCTTCAATTTTGGACAAGCTTTTACCATCATTCTTCAGGCGAATAGCAGTTTCTGGACTTATATCGGAAGAAGCGGCCATTTTCCTGAAAATTAACACTGGAATACTCAAATTTCAGAGAAAAACACTAAAATATGTAAATTTTACCTTGTCTGCTGTTGTAAACAGTGGTGGTTTTTTCTGTGTAATGCACGTGCGCGTGCTTTTGCTTTTGAGAGATCGACGTACATTTGTTTACTAGACTTGTTTGAAATAAGGACGTAAGTGCATAGGCGTACCCAGGATTTTCAAATAGGGAGGGCAAGCTTTTTTATAGAGAGAGAGAGAGAGAGAGAGAGAGAAAGAGAGAGAGAATTACATCGTCTTCAACTAGTTGTGACACACACTGAACACTTCACAAAGCCTCGTTGACCATTAGAGCAGGGACATTTTCAAGTTCCACCCACTGGAGCGGGAATTCAAATCCTCACCTGAACGACGGTTGGATTATCTTCTCCACTATCACCCAAAGTACATTATAATACCCGTAAAATTTTGGCAACAATATTCAATAATTCTAGGCTTGTTCTGGAATTTAAAAAAAACAGAAAGGATTTTAAAAACGCATTAAATAGCAACCATGCTAAAATCTAGCGGGTACTGTCATGTGTCGAAATATTCGCTTTACAGTGGTGTTGAATTTTTGTATAGAATAACCACCGAGTTTGTCAACAGTTTGTACTGAAAATGTACTCTTCCTCCACGACCCTCTCACCCACACTGAAAATTAAATTTTTATTTTATTACGAAATCAAAGGTAGGACTAACACATCTATTTGAGGATTTCTGCAACGAAATTTCATTGTTCATTTCAACAAGCTGCCTTCGTATTCAATGCCACACGCGTAACTGTCAAAAGCACGAAGCTTTTGTTGTCAGCACTTGTTGACAGATCTTTTATATCGACTCAGTATAAAATTGAAAAAAAACGCAAACAGCGAGAAGTTGTTCAGCCTATTTAGTAATGTTTCTGACATGAAATGCAGACTGCCCTCTTGGCTACGCCTATGCGTAAGCGGTATGGACAATTTTTGACATCATTTTTGTAACTGTTTTAGGTATATGATGGTTTTATCTGATAGAGATGTATTTGCGTTTACTTGAATGGCTGTGAGACGAAAAGGATACATTTTTACAGTAAATGAAACAAAAAACACTTCAAAAGGGTCTCAGTTTTAATTTTTCTTTCAACGATGCAACATATCAGTCAGTGTTGTACGGACAATTTATTGATACAGTGTATGTCTCCATATAAATAAATGAAATTATGTCGATATGTAACAAGGGGTTACAAGAGTTTGGGCACATCAACTACTGGCAGTATTCTGGCATATTCTAGAATAAATTTAAGTTAATAATTCAATAAAAATGAACCACTGCTGGACAACTTTAATAGCTCACCGTTGTTATGAATTCAATGTTATTACTTTGCTTGACAGATACTTCTTCTTTTCTCTCATTTGAGTCATCCTTGACTGCTCGTAATGTAGGGCCAGTAACTGTGACTATATGCCCTGTGTATGTTTGATGTCACTTTGAGCACCAAATTGTTTAGGGCCAACCGATGAGTCCGGGTGGTTATATAGTTATTTTTGCAGTGTTTACCTATATCTTTTATCGAAGGTATACTTAATCCGTTGAAATCAATATGCAGTATTATGTGTTCAGCAGTTTCTGGAATTTTGAGAACTTAGAGAAATCGTTTCCGGACATTAATCGGTTAGTTAATTTAACCTCTTTTCTTTTAAGGTTCACTCCAGTGAACCACGGGTTCGTGTTGAACGTCGGTTGCAGTGTGAAGAAATTGCTACTCTTCTCCACATGGTAAATGGAGTCCCACAAAAAACGCTGTAGAAAAATACCCATTGGGTCATTGCGTCACCAGAAAAGCAACGACGCGAATTGATTTTGCGCTAGCACCTGGAAAATCCTCAACTCTCTCATCGGGAAATCGGAAAGCAACTCGGAATCGTGCAGTCAACGGTGAATCGTGTGATTAAATGTTACACCCAAAAAAATCTACACGTTATTTCCACGTGAAATTTCACGTAACTTTCACCTGAACACGTAACCAAATCTTCTTCAGTAAAATCAGGTGAACATTACGTGCCAGTAAGATTTATGTGATTTTCACGTAGAATGTTGATTTACGTGAAAATCACGTAGCTCTTACGTGAATTCCACGTGTTTATTACTGGTTTTGGCAGTGGACGAAAATTACGTCCGTTTCACGTGGAAACAACGTGACGATTTTTTTGAGTATACTACGAAACTCTGAGCATCGAACGGAAGGAGAAATGCGGTCAGAATGGATGTTCTATTAGTGATCAGGATCATAAGCGTGTCATGAACGCGTTCAAGCGGAATCCCAATACTTCGGTCAGGGATGTAACCAAGAAGTTGAATCTGTCCAAATCTTTCATTCAGAGAGCCGAGAACCGGGAAGAACTGGATACGTACAAATTGCAGAAGGCTTCAAATCGTGACGAACGGCAAAATATGGTGGAAAAGTCACGGGCCCGGAAACTGTACACCCACCTCATTGTCTCATCATGAATGATGAGACTTACGCCAAGGTGGACTTCCGGCAGCTTCCGGGGCTACTGCTCTTCACCGCCCAGCACAAGTTTAATGTTCCGAAGACAGTAAGGAAGCAGAAACTTCCAAAGAAATACATGATTTGGCAAGCGGTCTGCTGATGTGGCAAACGGAGTGTGCCGTTCGTGACTACCCGGGCTGTAAACGGAGACATCTACGGATCTAAACAGAGAGCTCTACGATCTTCTAGCCGAATAAAGCTTCGTGCCACTATTCAAATGTTGTCCTGGAGTAGTACGAAGCATATGTAGTCTATGCCTACAAAGGTGAAAGGTCGAATAAAAGGAGTAATGCGGAACCGCGGTAGCTAACTCATCTTTGGAACAACAGGAACGGCGTGGTTTATATACACGACACCACTGGCATTGTTTCACAACGGATAGGAAGAACCCAGTTAGCTTCGGGATGTAAATTTCTGACGAACTTCAATCACCACCGTTTCATTGTTGGCGTGACGATATTTTCGGTGGTACCAATCCAGTGACAGGTTCGTTTATCGGATTTCCCCTAGGCAGAATTATTGGGTACCTGGTGTCATACTCCAAGTAATCTGCGGTACCCATATGACCATATACGTGCATCAGTCCAAGGTCATCCACTAAAGGTAGAAGGTTCGCTAACGAACGGCTTCGGCTTAATGGTTGAAGGTTTTCTGGATCCACCTGCGCGTTTTGTTTCAGTGTTGCCACTTCATCTGGGTAATAATCAGATTGAGCGCACCGCCAAAGACTCCTCTCTGCATTCCGTAAATTCTCACTGCTGATATTTCCCACATCACCGTCGTATTCTGGTTCGTCCCAAAAGCACTTCGTTAAATCTGTAGCAGTAGTAGTCGCTCGTACTTCGATAATCGTAATATTTGCTTTGGAAAGAAACGGGTTTTTTCGAGCAACCCTTCCTCTAAGCCTGTGTCTGTGAGTACTGACGGATCTCCCGATATTGGCAGCGACCACCCTGGCCAATTACGGAATATTTGTCTTTGGTTCTTTTCTTATTGTTCGCACGATTCCTCGTTCGTTAGCACCGGTCAAAATCCTTTTGCGGCCTCTGCCTGGGCGGTTCTTCAAAGTTCCCTCCGAATTTCCACCGGTTTACGATTTTCTGTACTGTGGAATGTGTTCTTCCAATGGCAGCCGCTATTTCCCGCAACGATTTTCCGAAGGCACATACTGATCACTTGCGTGCGTGTTGCAATATCGGCTTCTTTCCTGGTGGTCGCCATTTCGATCCAAACACAATAAACTTCCAGACGAAAATAACTAACATCACTGCCAATGCAACTGAGAGTTGTTGACAGTATGCACTGCTAGAAAAATTTACTTCAAATTGCCAATATTGTGTTTATAAAACGAAATTGGTTTGAAAATAGTAAAGGTGTACGCTAAATTTTATAACATCAAAAATGCTTCATGTTTGGAGTTTTATTCGATGCAAATTTTGTACAAATCGTTTCAATCATTGAAGTCCATGCTTCGCAAGTTGAGGAATTATAGAATTGAACTACCACAGAAATAATATTTTTGTAAAGTATTATCCGCCTAAAGTAATCGAAAAGTTCTTCACGTCACAGGGGCACGCTCAATTTTGAAACTGACTGTTTGTAAACAAATGTAAGTGTCTACAAGGACATTGTTAAAACCATGGCCAGTTTTCGTGTCCACCGAGGATGATGTTTTAAATTCGATGTGGACTGTTAAAGCCAGCTAGGCAAACGGTATCACACTAAGCTGAACCAAGTGAATTCAATTTTAGGAAGAAGCAGTTGATTGCCAACTCACCTTTGACCCCACTTCCGCCTCAACAGCGACACACCATGAAGTACGCAAACAAATTGTTTTCCCCATCTCCCACGATGCTCGTTATACCACTTGATATTCCCATCTTCGGTTTTCCTTTTCCTGAAAACCAGCAGCGTCATGGATCACCATCACCTCCAACGTCTTAAACATTGCTGCCATTTCACCGAGCAAGAATTGCAGTTGCAGTTGCGTTGCAAAAACACAACGACAAGCGACGGAGAACAAGGTCTCATCCTGCTTCGCCTTCCCTTGTTGGCTCCAAAGCCAGCGAACAGAAAATCCAACGAACCGTGAATGACGGCTTTGCTTAATAATAAAGCAAACAATAAATAAATTTCTCCAAGGTGGGATCAACGATGGGAGAGGCTGGGAACTGCAATTTGAGCGCGAAATATGAATTTCGGTTTTACGCGCGCAGGAGGGAGCGCTCGCCTTCGCCGAAATGTGGATGAATTATGGCAACCAGTGTAGAGGGCCTGGCAATCATCCGAAAACATGAAGAAGGAGGCATAACAATGTGTTGGGAAGTGTTGTATGTGTGTTTGTGTGTGCGCTTGATGGCAGCAGAAATTGAAAAGTCATAACCCTTTCGTTTACTTTTATTTTCTCGTTAGTCAGTCCGAAACGAACTAACGAGTCTCGAAAAAGATGCTCGCTGCCGGGCTAAATGATGCGAAGCTGGCAAAACACTTACCGAGATCGAGGGGCTGAGAGGAGGAGTGTTTGAACCAAATTGAAAAATCAATACGCGAATCATTTGTTTGTCTTTGCTCCTTTTTCCTTCTTGCTGCTTTTTAAATTATGAATTATTATATTTTATTTTGTGTACGTTTCCGATTGAAACTAACCAACTTTCGTTTGTTTCCTTATGATCCACAGGTCTCTCAGCCGAGCTGTACTACGTCCGAGAAGGTCTGGTCAACGAATATGCCCTCCACTTTTTGGTACCGGTGCCAGCGAACGTACAGGACATCTCCTTCACGTGGCAAAGTCTCGCTGGAAAGCCACTTCCCTACAAGATCAACATTGTCACGTCTGATCCGTTGGTCTTGCCGAAACCCTCAATGAACATCTCCAGAGCCGGAGAGATTCCTACGCAGATCGAAACATTCGCGATCGCTCTCAAATGTGTCGGAAGGGATCCAGCGGAAGTTGATGTCACGATAACCGTCGAAATAACGTTAAACCGGGCCACAGGAAACGCTACGGAGCTAGTCTTCCGACGAAAGAAGATCTGTCTCAACAAGTATGATCCCATTCGTCCACCAATACGATATTCTAACCGCCCAACTTTTCTTTTTGCAGTGAACACCCGGACGCCAATCAGCCGGACCCGTACCTCCTGGAAACAGTAACTCACACACAAAACGGTCTCATCACCCTTATCATCGGTGGAATCCTAGCAATCGTCCTAGTAGCGATCCTCATTTCCATAGCCTACTGTGCTCGGGGTCCCCTGAAACGGAAACCTCACCACGCCCAACCCATCAGGACTTCCAGCTTTCAACGCCTTCAAACTCACCCTCCATCGGCACCATCGTCAATCGTTTCTCCGCCGTCGATCACTCCCACAATTGCCACCCTGTCCCGCAACAAAATATACGCCAACGCCGAACCGGAAGAGTTGCAGCGACGCATCTCGGAACTGACCGTTCAACGGTGCCGCGTACGTCTGTCCTCTCTCCTCCAGGAAGGCACCTTCGGTCGTGTCTACCGTGGGTCCTACAACGACAGCCAGGAAGTCCTAGTCAAAACCGTTGGACAGCACGCATCTCAAATCCAAGTTTCGTTGCTCCTGCAGGAAGGTATGAGCCTATATGGTGCACAACACCCAGGAATCCTATCCGTGCTTGGCGTTTCGATAGAAGATCACACAGCCCCCTTCCTGCTCTACCTTGCCCCGGACAGTATGAGGAACCTGAAGATCTTCCTACAGGAACCCATCGCACGAACTTTGACTACGATCCAAATCGTTAAAATCCAACTACAGTTGGCACAAGCACTGGGCCACCTTCACAGTCATGGAGTGATCCACAAGGACATTGCCGCTCGGAATTGCGTGTAAGTACTTAACTTCGAACCGAATCGAACCCGATCAATGCATAAACTATTTGAACTCCTATTACAGAATCGACGATCAGCTGCGGGTGAAGCTGGCGGACAATTCGCTTTCGCGGGATCTATTCCCCGGTGATTACTACTGCTTGGGGGACAGCGAGAACCGGCCGATCAAGTGGCTAGCACTGGAAGCCATCCAGTACAAGCAGTTTAGCGAGGCATCCGACACCTGGGCCTTCGGAGTGCTGATGTGGGAACTGTGCACGCTGGCACGGCAACCGTACGCAGAGGTGGGTTCGACATTTTCAGGAGTTGAGATTTGGAGCGGTGTTTTGATTGTGTTTTGTTTCGTTTAGGTTGATCCATTCGAGATGGAGCACTATCTGAGGGATGGATACCGATTATCGCAGCCCATCAACTGCCCCGATGAGCTGTAAGTATTTCACTTTGGTTTGGTTAAAGTGTTCAATTTGCTCGTCTCATTTTGGCATTTAGTGTACCCGAACATTTTAATTACATAGTAACATTATATCTCATAAAATAGTGCACAACTCCGGAGCAATTTGCGACTAGAGCGTACATGCAAAATGTAAACATAGAGATTTTTCAATGCAATTACCACCAATTAGGTTCTCGCCGAGCGATCTCACAAGCACTAGCGTGTTGCTTTACACGTAATAGGATCGATTTGTTTAAGGGGGGATATAGGGTAACGGGATGTAATGTTAGCCTAGCTCCTTGATTCGGCCCATGTACCAAATATGTCATTATTTCTTCGATAATCAACAAAACCATGCTGCTACCAGCATGATCGATTTATTTCAAAGCAATTGAGACATAATTAATCAATTTCTAGTAGTTCACTTCCGCGTAGTTTTCAATTTTCTTGACTTTTTGGACACCATGACTTTACTGGTTAAGCGGAACAGATTATCTATACAATCTTCGAAGGATATAAATTTGACCAAATTGAACCTATAAACCGAATAATGCAGCCAAGATGTACAGAATATATGTTATAAACTAACACGTCACATTGGTAAAATAACAATGATTTAACAAGCAAACGGTGGACCCAATGTTAGGGACATATTTTTTTCTATGTTCCCAACTATGGCCTGTTGCATGAACAGCGTAGTAAAAATGTTGTTATTGGTAACATTTACGGTACAAATGTCTGAGTTCCGTTAAATGTTGTTCATATGGCTCATTTTAAAACAAATTAAAGGAACAAAATCTGTGTAGAGTGAATTATAATGTTTTGATTGTCGAATGACCGCTAAATCATATGTAAAAATCACTCAAGTGTTTCTTAGCAGTTTAAGTATAGTTTGATTTGGGAAATTGGTTGGGTAGAGCGAATACAGCTGGGAACGCCTTGAATCAGAAAATCAGGAAGAACCCCATACGAAGATTGGATTTTATAAAAAATCAATCGAATGGGACAAACTTGTATCCATGATTAGACCCAATTTGGTACCCATAGACCGACATTACATCCACATCCTTCGAAAGTTTCTGACTTTATAAAACGAATTGTGTAGCTTTTGTGATACATACTACCAGATGGCTTATT
The DNA here is from genome assembly GCA_034211315.2 of Aedes japonicus. Classification (NCBI taxonomy): domain Eukaryota; kingdom Metazoa; phylum Arthropoda; class Insecta; order Diptera; family Culicidae; genus Aedes; species Aedes japonicus. The sequence continues at coordinate 2,703 of JASCZW010017240.1, read as the reverse complement.
AAACGTATCTTAGGAAGAGTATAGCTAGTTAAATTTTGTTTCCAGCTCAGATACTCTATGAGTTACAATGAAAAATGTAATCGATTTTTGCATATTAGGCTGAGTCAAGGGACACATACCCTACAGTTAGGATGACCAAAAAACTCATTTTTTTCTTTTTGCATAAAAAGTTAGTAAAATTTCCGTAGAATACGTTCCTGAAACCCTTTTTTCGAAATTCGAACTACAAGTGTTCTTTTCATCTTTTTTAGAAGACGCCTTCTTAGCGCGCAGACCGATAATTAAAACTTTCAACGCGTTTTTCTCAAAACAGCATTTTCGGAGTTTATGCCGGTGATAACTCAAAAACTAATTATTCGATTGAGCTGAAACTTACAGGATTTCTTTATTATAGTATTACCTTCTACATAAATTGAAACTTATTGTAATATTTTATTATTAAATATGAAAAAAAAATGAAACCAAAAGTTGAAATTTATTTTTTTAACTTTATTTTTCAATTCATTTACAACTGTAAATGTAATTAATGTAATTTTTTTGGGTTAGAAGCTTTGAGATCAAAACTGCGACCAGGAAAGCCGGCACAAGCAAATTACAAAGACTTTTTCAACGCACTTTAACGGCCGCCATTTTGTTGAAAAAAATTTGAAAATATTTTTGTATACTACATGGATACACTTATATTTGTAAAAAAGTTTCGATTTATTTAAGTTAAAACTTCTCCTTGAAAATTTATTTTCAAAAATGAGTTTTTTTTTTCACGTTCTAACTGTATATCCCCCCTTAATGTTTTCAACCACGAGATCAACTGTCAAAATTTTCAGGTTGCCAACGGATTGTTTTTTATTTTCAACCAGAAAAACGATTGTATTGGTGAGACTGCTTACTAATAATAACGGCGGCAGAGAAGTCTATCATGAGTTTTGAACTTTTTGTCTGATTGTGCTTTAATTTTATTTATTAAATCTAGTTTTTGCAAAGAGCGTACAATTTACTTTCGATTTACGCCATATTGATTGTTGACAAAGTGAAAGGCGTAATTTAAATCAAAACATAAATTTGGTTTAAAGTAAAAGGCGATACTGACATAACCAAAACAACGGCGAAAATGAAAAGGCGGAACCTATGAAAATGTCATAAATAGGCGAATAAATGGTGTATTCGATAAAAATGGCACACACATATATACTCATCAAAATTAAACTGATTATCGGATTTTCTTGAAATTTTCAGGGAATGAAGAACTACTAATGAGTTTTGATTTACAACATTTGTTTTATTCAATTTCGTCTCCCATCCTGAATGCCCGTACCTTCCTTTTCACTCCAACCATCAAATTTTGTACAACCGATTTTCCCAGTGTTTTTGTTGTTTTTACCCAAATTTTCTTCAATTCTAGCTCTATTTTTATAGTGTTGGGATGTTTGCGAAGTTCCGTTTTCATAATTGCCCAGAATTTTTCAATTGGACGAAGTTCCGGTGAATTTGGTGGGTTCATATCCTTTGGCACAAAATTGATTCCGTTGGCTCGGTACCACTCCAATACGTTTCGAGCGTAGTGGCAGGATGCTAGATCAGGCCAAAACAGAGCTGATCCTTTGTGCTTCTAAATGAATGGCAAGAGACGCTTCTTAAGGCACTCTTCCGTGTAAATCGCACCGTTTATTGTTCCGGAAGTGATGAAGGGAGCACTTATTTCACCACATCCGCAAATCGCCTGCCAGATTAGAAACTTCTTTGCAAATTTCGATAGTTTCTTCTTCCGAACATCCTCCGGAACATCGAACTTCGACTTGGCAACGAAATATTCTTGCCCAGGAAGTTGACGGAAGTCGGCCTTGACGTATGTTTCAGCATCCATCACGATGCAACCGGATATGGTGAGCAGCTTCGTGTAAAGTTTCCGGGCGCGGGTTTTCGCAGTGATGTTTTGTTTTTTATTCCGGTTTGGGTCTTTTTGCACTTTGTAAACATGTAACCCAGCACGCTTCATGGTTTTGTGCACAAAACCGACTGACACCTTAGACTTTTTAGCGACATCTCGAATTGACATGTTTGGACGGTTTTTGAATTGTTGTACGACTTTCCTGGCCATTTTACTGTCCATTGGACCACTTTTACGATCACTCCCTTCCTTCCTTTGGACACTCAGACGCTCCTTGAAGGTTCTTATTACACGAGACACAGTTGTATTTGCAATTCCAAGCCTTTTAGCAATCCACCGGTGGGACACCCCTGGATTTTGATTGTGAGTGCACAAAATTTTCTCACGGACAATTTCTTGTTTCGACGACATGACTGGAACTACTGAATGTATAACTATGAAACATGGTAGATGTAAATAATACATTATGGATAAGATCTACTCAAATTTCTAGGTTTTTTACTCATACGATTCAAAAGTTACAGAAGATTTTCTGTGTGCCATTTTTATCGAATACACCCTTTAGTATGGAAGAGTCGAAATTGAAAAAAGAAGAAAACACCGAGTGGTGATAAATCTGACAGCTCCCATTTAAAAGTATAGTTCGAACTTTTTAAAATGCTTCTAGAAAATTTATATGAAATTCTAATTAAAAGCGGTTTATTGTATGGTGGAAGAAAAATCCAAAACTACTCAATAAAGATATTTTCAGCAAAATAAAAATGCCCTATTGTACAGTATTAGATTTTTCTTCCATCATACAACAAATCGCTTAATCA
>JASCZW010017239.1:0-17381 GCA_034211315.2 Aedes japonicus | reverse complement strand
TTGCGCTAAAGACACAATCACTTAGTATGAACAAAACAACGTTATTTACGTTCCCAAGGATTGTAATCCACCAAATTGTCCACAACTCTGCCCGATTGAAACGTACTGGTCAATTGTCAAGGGAAACCTAAAAAAGTTTGGTGGAGAGGTATAAACAATCCAAGAATTTCGTTCTAAGAGGCTTGCTGTTTCGAAGAAAATTGACAAGGACACCGTGAAATGATTGATGAAAGGAGTGAATAAGAAAGCGTGCGCAACAGCTTATGGAAATAAATCCATATTAACCTATATGCAGTTGAGTATTCCATATATCTATAAAGTGAAATAAATAATACACACTACTAAAATGTCATGTCATCGAACCGGACTCTTCGATCACTAAAACTGCTTTCTTGGACCTATACAATAGTCTGTTGATTCTCAAAATAATAAAACAAATCAAATACACTGAAAATTTATTTTCGTAAAGTAGCTTTCACACGTTTCGTAAACATGGATTTTGTACATAGAACAAATGTGTCGTATATTGTATGAAACTTTCTTAATGCTTTTTATCTGGTGAAATGCTGTCATTACACCTTTTTGTAAAATGCACGAAATGAACTTCGTGATGACCAGCCAATTGCTGCTTCTCTTTTAAACCGCACTCATGTACGATGGTGTTTCTGTAACTATCCCAAAATAAAAATCAAAGCGCTGTCGTGAGCAATAACTTTATGCTCATTAATCAAGATTGTTCTCACGAGTCAGCGTGGCCTAGTGAGATCAACCACGGATTTAGAATCAGCACTTTCCAAATATTCAGGTTCGAACCCCTTGTCTGAAACAATAAAAAAAAACTCTGGACAATTCCACGTGATTGCGCTTTTTTGTCAATTACATTTTGAGTCGATAAAGTAGATCTGTCAGTCCTTCGTGCAACCACCAGAGAGACGTTTCTTTTTAATTTGTGACAAAATATTCGTAGCTCTTTGCATTGTTTCTGTATAATGTACGAATGTTCTTTCTGTGACAACAAAAGCTTCGTGCTTTTGACAGTTGCGCGTGCAATTAATTGCGAATGTATCTTCATAAAAAGAACAAATCAGTTTCGTTGCTGAAAACAACGAATGGATTAGTGAGTATTACTTTCGATTTTGTAATATAAACTAAAATTAACTTTCAGTGTATCTTTTCATAGAAATTTTATCTTTGTTAAAAGGACTGATCTACTCTGCTTTTAAACTTTTCCAGGGCTATTCAGAAATTAATACATATCCAAATTTTATTTTGCGGTAACAATCCAGAGGTTTTCAGTTATATTTCGTATATACATGTATAATATTCTATCACGTACATTATATACATATATTCCAAAGGGTAAGGGGGGAATACAGGGTGCCAGACGAACTGTAAGCTAGATGAGGGATTTGTGGTTATCTGGCCCAAGTCATGGATGACAATTATGCCTTCCTTGATGGAAATCATCAGATCGAGATCAGCGAAGGTCTAAATTTTCTTCCGACAGTCCGACAGTGAGTTTGCTAATCCAATTTTTAACAAATCACCAGACGGAAATCCTAATGTGTATTGCTTACTGCTCATTTCCTGTAATAAGAGCGTTTGGTTGGAACGAGATTCTCTATCATTCTGCTTACGGGTCCTCACCCCCGTTTTTTGGCCCTTCATACAACGGAATAGTGAGGATTGCATGAATGTACAGTTTGATCTTGCCATTAGGAGGAACTGTACGCCATGGCAAGTCCTGCACTGGTGGTGGCTTCCTATCACATCACATCACATCACATCACTACCAAAATATCATGTATGTAAATATCTGTCCCCTGAGACCGACACATGCAAGCGTACTCTAGCACATAAGAATGAGTTGAAAGAGATGAGAAAATAAATTCAATCAAACACATCTTTTGACGAATTGCGTATGTGTCAGTTTCAGGAGACATAATTTTACACGAAATCTTTCTTTGCGTTATCCGACTTTTTACAAACATGAATTGCGTCTCGTGTAAAATTTAAAATTTCTAAGTATGTATGAATCAAAAACATTCTGTTGTTTTTCTAAAATATTTTTTGTATGTCCGTATTTTGGTGTGAACAGCCTTTAGATCGTCATGCTTCAACCTTTCTCAATGCAATAGAAACCCCCTCAATCTTAATTCACAATTTATTGGGCGCAAGATAATCACAAGCTGTAATTTCACTCCTGGTTTATTACGTCTTAACAGATTGAAATTTCATTGAATTTACTTAAGCTTAATGGGACGAAGGAAACGAAATGAGAAAACTGTTTCATTTGGAGCGCTTCTTTAAATATTAATTAAAACGAGGGTTAACACGGTAAAGTAGTTTTCTATCCAAACTAAACCACCAGCATGAGCAAGTAGCGGAATATCTGCTCTGTCAGAAAATGAGATATAAGTTTACCATCCAATTCAGTGAAATTGTAGGTTCAATTTTTGGGTTTGCTTAGTCTGAGAATAAATACAAGACCCTAGAGCAGTCCGCATATTTGTATATTAAATTCGGGGAAGGATACGGAAACTAATGATCTTTCTTGTTTTCATTTTCCATAGATATTCTACAGAGGAAACTCACCTTCGTTCAGCACCAATTTGATTTTTCGCTCATAGTATGCTGATCGAAGCAGTCTGGGTGAAAATTGTGGACATCTGATTCGAACAATCGCGGCAAAATGAAAATAAAACTTCCCAAAACGTCCAATCAATTTCCATCAACCATCAACTTCAAACAAAAAGGTATTATTGTAATCTTCTTTCATCAACAGATAAATAAAAGCGATTTGAATGGATCGAACTGTGTGTAACAGAAGAGCAAATTCGATTACATTTATTTGGACACAATCCCACCCAATTGGGTCAAGCTTGGCGAATGCAGCACAACAACGAAAAACCGGAGTGAAAAAAGTCCTCGTTTGCTTTCGGATCCATATGCGTTCCCAGCATGAAAAATTGGTGCTACCATATCATAAAACCGTCCGATTGACATTCCTTTCAGACAATAAACTCTTCCCGTCCTTCCTCGGTTGCCATCGGGTTTCTCTCAATCTCTACGCTGCGAGACAAGCGTTATTTCTATGTTTTAATTACATGGTTTTATTTAACTTTTCTCCATCATATAACTACTCTTAGGTGGAGGTGCACCTTCTCACACATGATCCGTTCGATGTTTATTTATTATTATTTTTTTGCTGAACAAACTTAATCTCTCTTTCTGTATATGAACTCATACGCACCACCTACCGAGCTTCCTATTGCGGCGGGACTAGCAGCAGCACGTACACACAGCCAGATTGGTAGCAGAGCTAGCGGATGGGGAGCTTTATAAATCCGTGTGCAGCACGGGGGGCCGGGTGCTGGCGTCGAGGATTTTATTGGCAATCGGAACCGCATTCGAAGGCGAACTTCCGCCCCCGGTCGTGGTCGTTGTCATCGTTGTTGTTGTGGTATTACCATTGGTGTTGGTATTGCTGATGGGGCCGCCCTGTGCCGAGCCCCGACTGTTTCCATTGTTGGCGTTGGCGTTGTTGTTTATGTTGTTGTTGTTATTAACGGCGTCGTTTGGATGATTTTGATCGCCGACCTTCTGCCGTCCGGGATGAAGGATTTTCGTCGAATTTCCTCTCTCCGAGCCACGGTTGCGTACGAAGCGCGGGAAGAAACTGTTTTCTATCTGCAACTGGGCATTGATATCCTTGCCCTTGGTACAAGTGCATGCCTTCAGGAAGCTTTTCTTGAAGTTATCCGACAGAAAGGCGTACAGTATTGGGTTCATGGCCGAATTGGAATAGCCTAGACAGCTTACCAGGACGAAGACGGTAATTTCCAGACGGGATTTGCAAATGTCAGGAGGTGAATTTATTAACGCCACCTGTGAGATCCAATAGGGTAGCCAGCAAAATACGTACACGGTAATAACGGTGAGCACCAGTTTGGTCACTTTCCGATGAGAGCGTTTCTTCTCCTTGGACTTACTTTTGGGACCCACTGTACGCAGCTTCCTGATCACCAGATAGTAGAACATGAGGATGAGCGAAAGGGGAATCGCAAAGCCCAAGATAAGGGAATACAGCGTAAAGGTCGTACCGCTGGCATTTTCCGATGGCCATACAATGTTGCAGGAGTTTTTGCCCTTCTCATGGTTGACGGTGTTGGCGTACAGCATCACCGGTAGCATTATAAGCGCCGATGTGGTCCATGCAAAAAATGAAACAATCTTCGATACCAGTGGCGTTCGGAATCTTGGTGATGAGATGGGATGGCACACGGCAATGTATCGGTCGGCAGACATGATGAAGAGGAATATCGATGAGGTGAATTGTGTTATCGAGGTTGACACCATGTATGCCTTGCACATTGTATTTCCAAACGTCCACTCACCCAGATGCATCGTAATGATGAGAAATGGAATACCTATTAGGAAACATTGGTCCGCTATGGCCAGATTCAGGATGTACATGTTAGTAACGGTTTGCATCTTGGAGAAACGCAGCACCACGTAGATGACAAGCGTATTGCCGAAGAGTCCGATGAGGCCCACAATAGCATACAGGATCATTGAGATTAAATTCCCAATTGGCATCTGGATCGACGGACAGGATTCAAGTGCAGTATCGTTACGGAATAGTGGGAACAAAGGATGAAATGGGAATCGGTGTGATAAATTAAACTCATTCGATCTCGACGTCAAAGCTCGGGAGAAGTTGCTAAGCAAATAGGACAGGTTGGACGATGCAGACCCATTTGCCGACTGTCGGATTAATGTCAGCAGTTCCGGGAAAGCCAACCCCACTGCAGGGGGTGATATTGCTGAGGCCACCATCGGGATAACTGTCGTCGATACTATATTGCCACTATCCATTTCATAAGCTTCACTTCTGTTTTCAATACCAGCCGTACTGTTCCAATCCATTTCGTCCGATGTAATTCAAATTTTCCGATTGATACAACTCAACCGCAGCTTCCAATTTCCCACCTCACTTGCCAATATTTACAACGAAAATCGTCTCACAGTAGATTTTCTTCATTTATCTTCGCATCGGTAAACAAATTTGGTATGTGGTTGTTCGCTTGGACATGGACACAATCAACACGAGTCGTCTCTTCGCACCATTTTTCAAACCCCGCTTTTCCAACAACCGGGAAATGCACACGTAAAACAAACAAACCAAAATTCACCGGCACAATTTTCTGCGCTCTGAGTCACTCACGTGCTGACGAATGTCCGCTGCTTCAAACGGCATTCAACACAAATTCACTGTTTATTGAACCGATTCCTCAGCACCTGTACGCCCAACGCAAGGTTTATTTTCCACCAATTCTTCACGCTTCGTGTACATCAATCATATTTTCACGGCTAGCGAAACAAAATTTGAATCCACACGTTGCTCAAACAAGCATCTTATTGCCAAGCCAAAAAAAAATGCACTTATTCTCCGGATCCGGACCGCCAAACGCGTGCATTATTTATGGGAATCACTTTCATCTCTCCCACCGTGCTCATCATTCGTTGCTCTCACTTATGTCTTTCACCGGCTGAAATTTTCCCTTCCTTCTAGGATAAACCACACTTTTGTTTTCAACCTTCCTTTCAACACTTGGTAATACAGCCAGAGAGATCTCGAGAGATCAGCTTCAGATCCATCCGACCGGCACGACGCTCAAACGAGAACTGATGCGACCGGTGGCCCTGTCCGTCGGATAAAGTCGCCGACGCACACTGGGACCAATCTGAAAAAAGACGGTCAAAAGTGTTTTCACACTGTTCCTCACATTTTAGCGCTTTGGTGTCTACGGAAAAGTTGTTAGAAATGTTATTTCACATTTTTTCAAAAACGTATCAAAAGTTTTACTTAAGTGATACTTTACATAAAAAAACTAACTTTGTGTGGGTACAAGATAGAAGGTTGAAGTCTTCAACAAAGTTTTAGAACTATATATTTAACGAAACTTTGCTGAAGATTGTTAGTACCTATATCGAAAGCATTCTGATATATAATTGATTTAGTATATAGACTTACTTAAAACTTGTTTTTTACTTTATTGTGGCTAAAACATTGCCAGATTGGTTGAAAATGTTCAACAAAGTTATCAATATTATTAAAATGCACAACTTTGCTGAAGACGTCATAAGTCTAAACGGCTTTATTTGAGTTTTAAAGCGGATTTAAGTTAAAAATATACATATTTTCAACAACAATAACTCAGACACCGGCAAATTTTTGCAACCAAATTTTGAATAGTTTGGTCAACCATCACTTAAAGTATACGTGTACAAAAAATCTGCGCCGGGTATCATCGGGTACATAAAGTTTTCAGTCCGTCTTTTCGGGTGTACCAATTTCGTTTTCTATCAATATTTTTTAAATCCCTGACATAATTAACCGCACCCTTGAATCCTTTTGCGCAAGGGCTAGCACATTTAAAGGTTAAGTAGCTCAGGATAGTTTCGTTTGTTTACAAACTGCAGTTGAGTTTGAGTTTCCAGTTGATTCAGATTGTGTAAAAGTGTTCAAAGTGTGGTTGCAAAAATATGGTACTTCAAGTACCATCAAAATGCAACATATCCGTGATTCCGTTCTGAAAAAAAATCAAACTGTTTGTCGCAGGACGAAAGCAAGCGTATAAATAAATACGTGTCCAGGTTGTGCTCTGAATTTAACACTCGCTGGAATAAGGCAGGAAGAACACAGAAAAGTTTTGAAGTAATCAACAAGAATTGGTTGAATTGTAGTGCATTTACTAGTGGTAATGTGAAAGTTGGAATGCCCAGAATACTGTTTTCTGACCTGAATAAAAGAACAAAAAGGCGGAGAGTTGAAGGATTGAGGCAGCGAGGAACCGCGAATGAATTGGCGTATCGCAGGAATGAATTCTCGAAGTGAGGATGCGAAGATTTGGCTAAACTTTTGCAAGAAGAATTACAGGCATGTCCTGACCAGTACCAAACGAATGAGACGAGCAATGAAATCCAAAACTGATTTACAAAGCATTGTTTGTTGATAGCTGATGAAGGACTTGCGTTTTTTATTGATTGCGATTACAGTAAGAGATCAGTGGATACTGCTTCGAAAGACGTCTAAGCAATGCAACGCACCAAAATATACCCTAGCTACCTCTGGCCTGTGAAAAATGTCTGCCAGACCGTAACAGTATCGTCATCTCAGAGGTATCTTGTTATGGTTGTATTTGAAAGAGGTTTTTAACCCACTGGTAATTCGTTCTTTACATAGGTATCTGATGAGTTGACGTAAAGAGTTTGCTGGATCACACAGTTCAGCGAATACTATCTTTGGCTTTGGATTAGAAGGTTTGAAATGATGTAGCTCTTGAAGATCTTGAGCTTTAATCGAAATGGGGCTTGACGACTCATCGGATCATTCAAACTACAAGCAAAGGTTTGAAGGGGTAGATGAAGATGACAATGCAATTTTATTACATCTATGGTACCATTGATACTACGCTTCGTAACAATCCAGATCGTATTTTGTGGATGAGTCGTATGCCTCCATCTACGAGGTTATGCCGACCGATAAGAATCCAATTCAAGAAGGAAACTGTTGCATTGTCCTCGTATGAAAGAATTCCTTGACGCACAAATCGAAAGATTAATGCCAAGCTTGATCTCAAACTTCCGAATCCACTCATACAATGATTTGTAGTATGATCGTTGGAAGAAGTTGTTTTGCTTTGACCGTAAAAAATGTTGCATGTTTGCCAAGCATCCCCTAAAGCAATTTAACAACATTAGAGCGATGGTCTAGATCAGTCAATACAGCCACATCTCGAAAAATCATTCGAAAAATTGCCGGGTTGGCAGAGACAATCATTGAGAACTTTTCTGTCATAGTGAGCATACTGGCATGTGGCAGGCAAAAAACACTGACTCTTCTAAAGCATTTTTACTACAGAGACGGCCAAATACTATGTTGAGATTATACGGATGGTCTTACATACATGCCGCAGTCTGTTCACGGAATACTGATACACGGTGCAGACATTATAAGCAGCATTACTACCAATCAGAAGTCTCTTCAGAGGAGCCACAAGAATGCGGCAACAAAGATTTAAAATGCTATAGAGAAAATGAAGCGCGAAAGTGTTCAAGATAAGTTAACAGTAATTGAACATTATCACAAATATTCATAATTACTGAAATATTTTCATTTCTCTACAGGACTGCTACTAATTATGATCTTTTTCACAATTGCAAATGACATCCCACCCGTTGATAGGGAGTCTAAGACGACCAACTGTAAAACATCTATGCAACTATTACCAGCTGAAAAGAAACTTTTGCAAAAATTCCCAAGCCCAAGCCTGATTCAGACACAGAAGCTGAGGAAGAAGGTAATCAGTAAGGCTTTGTTATAAAATAACATGATTTAATGCTTTCATTATAGCAATAAATCAATTTAAAGTAGCGAAAACCTATTAAAAAAATGAAATACATTAATTTTAACAAATTTGTCTGAAGCAAAGAACTAAGAACCGACGAGCTCGCAATAAGTTTTGATTCCTATGCAGAGATATATCAAAGAAATTAATAAGCAGCTTTGTGAAATTGAATAATACCGAACCCATTTTTAGGTAAATGAATTACTGGCGAAATTGTATAGTCAGAGTTCATTAGTAACACTTACAACACCACTAATTACATATTCCGTAATTTAAATACGTTCAAAGCAGCTACATAAATCTGATTACTTTCATTAAAACTTGAATATCCATTGCCTACGAAATTTATCACACTAAGTACTGCACACTCATATGAATTCGCAGATTTCAGAAATATTTTACCGGAATCTTGACAACAGATCGTTTTGTAATCAATTTTCACGGATGCCGGTAGAATTTAACAGACTTCACGAAATATTTGTACATTTGTAAAAATTTATCGAAATTTAAAGATAGATACACCTGATAAGACGGACCGAAAACTTCATGTACCTTGATGATACCCGGCGCAGATTTTTGTACACGCATACTTTAAGTGATGGTTGACCAAACTATTCAAAATTTGGTTGCAAAAATTTGCCGGTGTCTGAGTTATCGTTGCTTGAAAATATGTACATTTTTAACTTAAATCCGCTTTAAACTCAAATAAAGCCGTTTAGACTTACGACGTCTTCAGCAAAGTTGTGCATTTCTAATAATATTGATAACTTTGTTGAACATTTCTCAACCAATCTGGCAATGTTTTAGCCATAATAAAGTAAAAACAAGTTTTACAGTAAGTCTATATACTCAAATCAATTATATATCATAGTCTTTTCGATATAGGTACTCAAAAATCTTCAGCAAAGTTTCGTTAATATATAGTTCTAAAACTTTGTTGAAGACTTCAATCTTCTATCTTGTACCCACAAAGTTAGGTTTTTTTACTAAAGTATCACTCTAAGTAAAACTTTTGATAAGTTTTTGAAAAATGTGAAATAACATTTCTAATAACTTTTCCGTAGACACCAAAGCGCTAAATGTGAGGAACAGTGTGAAAACACCTTTGACCGTCTTTTTCAGATTGGTCCCACTGTGCGACGGAGTGATTCTGGCGCGGTACTAGACGCGAACCATACTCGAGCCGTACTAGAACAATGGCCTCCTTGATCCTGCGCCGGGATTGCGATGGCAACCACACACTAACAAGTGCCAGCTGTTGTTGTTCGCGTCGTACACTTTCACTTTCATTCATAAAAATTCCGATTGGTCGGAGATGTCTGGATGGTGGAAAAGGGGAATGGCGAGCACGCGATGCAGGAAGTAGTACTAGAATGTTTGTTGTTGTTCGTGCCAGGCATGCCGAAAAACTATATAAGCTCGCCCGACCCGGTCTCCGAGAATGAGGCTGATATCGATGACGGGTGGAAATGGAATGGCGATGATGATTGTTCTATGATGAAAGCAATGACGCTGGGTGGACATGGTTTTACTTTGTCGTTTGAGAGAAGGTTGAATGCGTCGGTAGTTTGTAGGTACACGAAAGAAGAGGTGAACATTTAGTGGTGTCTAGATCATGGAGTTATTCTGTTTGAGAAAATGTTCAGTCTTTGAACTATGAACACAACTAGGTCCTTCCTAGAAGAAGTTTTGCCTGAAACAAAGTTCTAAGAGCAAGTTATACATATAAATGTGTTCATCTTTCCCTTCTTGGTATAACGTGGAACGGTTGAAGCACACATATTCAATAAATTAATAATGCAATGAAAAATTATGCTAAGGTGATAATCCCTAACTTTTTCGTTTTACTAATTTTCCTTCCATCTTAGTTATACCGTAGCGATGCAGCGTAATACCGCACGATGCCAGATCCGGCCAAAGTAGAGTGTCACCTTCGTGGGACGGAAGCCCTTTCTTCAGGCGCTTCTGGAGGCATTCTTCTCATATATATATATATATATATATATATATATATATATATATATATATATATATATATATATATATATATATATATATATATATATATATATATATATATATATATATATAAATATATATATATATATATATATATATATATATATATATATATATATATATATATATTTGGCACTATCACCAGTCGTTATATGCGGCTTGCTGAATTTGTCGCATCACACCAAGTACTTCATGGTGAATTTGTCAGCCTTCATCTTCCGAAACATGCAGGCGGGTCTTGCAGATGAAAACCGGCCAGGCCGGGGATCTGCTTGGAGTCCACATTAATGTGCGTCTCGTAGTCCATTATGATGCATTTCGGCTGCACCAATCCCTCGCGGTACAGCTTCTTGGCGTGAGATTTGTCCACCGTATTCGGTTTATCTGTTCGGTTAGGTGCCTTCCTTACCTTGAAAACATGAAGTCCGGCCCGCTTCATTGTGTGCTGGACGAACTAGCCGGAAGAATTGACTTTCTTGGTCACGCCCAGAGGCGAATGGTTCAGCTGGCGCTTGAAGTAAACCTTCACCTTCCTTGCGTTCACGGGGTCGCTTATCTGCCACGACCACGCCCATGATTGTTGATCGAAGCAGTTCTTGCTTGGAATCCATCTCGATAATCAATTGACGTGCTTTCCGTTAGTGTTTGCTGATGGGAACTTATTTGACGATAATATGCTTCCAGTAGCCAGTAATGTTACAGATCTTGGTCAATCACTGAGAACTATCAACGGCAACCTCACGATGATTACCACAGCGGCTTCTTAACTGAAATCCTCATTCAAACCTGGACCTGGCAATTGGTTGTAAATCCAAGTAATAAATATTCAGTAATATCTTTCTCACGGAAGAAAACACCTCTCGCTTTCAGCTACAATCTATAAGCAGTTGAGGTACAACGTGTGAGTCATATAAAAGACCCAGGAGACCATGTTGCGAAAATACCAAAGATGCAGCTCTAGTGGTATTCCGGATCCTTCTTATGCCATGTTATTCGAAGCACTCTACGTCCTCTTTTATGATGATGCCAATGGGCAACATCTCAGCTGAGACGTAATCCGCGTTGACGCTATGCAATATGCGATGACCCCTCTTAGGCATATTAGCTTGAGCGAACTCTCGAGCATACCTAAGTAGATCTTTGTACTTAAAATGAACGCCTAAGCTGGGCCTTCATACGTGAGTGTGGACACGTAACCATTTTGTGATTGGCTAGCTCCAGTTTTCTGAATCGTATCCATCGCTTCACCAATGAAGCGTGAAGCCGTTAATTCTACCTATTTTATGGGTTCACCATAGACCTATAGGGTGATTTTATCAACGAAACCAACAATCTTCATCCCTTTAGGGAGCTGAGTCACAACACTTTGTCATACATCGTATTTCAGAGCACCGGGCCTAGGATTGAACCTTATGGACCCCCACAGTGACTTGGCACGATATAGACCCACTGTGTTGTAAATACTCATTTCACTAATTGGAAGTACATTTTCAGAATCCTGATCAGTTACCCACGAGCCTGGTGGCGTTGGAGCGAGTTGACGGTAGCCCCCCAACTAACGCTATTGATCGCGTTCCTCACGGCAAGGGTGACCACTGCCCAGGAGCGAACTTCCCACATCTGGCTCTGGAGTTGTTATGCCCGTACCGAAGCCAAACTGGTTGTTTGACAGACCACCTTTACCTTCCCTGTACTTCGACAGCCTGTTGAAGATTACCCTCTCAAGCACCTTACCCCCCGTGTCCAACAGGCGTATCGGTTGATACGCATTTGGCTCTCGTAGTTGCTTCCCTGTCAAAGGTAGCAACACAAGGATCTGGCGTTTCCGGGAAGACTTTCCTATCACGATCACCGTCAACTCATCCCCGACTTCCACGGTGTAGTTGTCTTTGCTCACTATCCACTCAGCAACTGAGCATTCTGAGGATACTGGAATGCTAGTCATGGGGCTAATCAACGGCGATGATGATCACCTCCAGTAACTTGGATGATTGCTCGGTAGAAGCCACCGCCCCCTTGGTTTTAGGTTCATTTTGGCTTTCAAACACAAACCCTCGACTCAAGCTCGCTTGCTGGCCTTTATCTCCCTCTTTAGCGCGGCCTTTGCGGAGAAAATGCGCCCCTCGTTGCTCCGTTATATCAGTGTCCAACCACGCTCTCTGCATCCTCCGTCTTAGGCGAAGCCATGTTCTATGGAAATGTGTCCACCAATAAACTGGTGACCTCCCATTTTCTGGTTTGAACTTCCTAGACATGGTAGCATCGCTCACACGTGTTAGAAGCACTGGCGGTCCTGGGTATTGCGTATAATCCGTTTCCGCTCAAGCGCCTCTTTAAATACTTCGTTATCGAAGCATTATTCCATTTATCTGCAAGCTAATTATGCCACGCAGTAAGTGGGGAGGGGTGGTTTGGAAAAACGTGACGATCCATACAAAAAAAAATGAAGGTCCATACAAAATACGTGACAAGAGGGGGGGGGGGGGGTTTATAAGAAGTCATTTTTTCCGTGACGTAATTAATGGACGTTCCCTAATGGAGTGGATACTGTATTACTCAGTATTGTGAAAGACACTTTAACGAACTGCCAAGTGGTCGCTATAGGTGTAGCCATCATCAACCCTCCAGCTGCTCAACACCTCACAGCTGCCGAACGTTACAGGTATTCCACTAAACAGCTCAAACCCTCTAGGATTCATTTGCTTGCATTAAAAAAAACTGTCACATTCTAAATTTGGTTTTATTTACTTGATCAGTTATCGAATTATGCCAAAATTCGTGTTTCATTTATATGCTGAACATGCTAGCGAAAACTCACAAAAGAAAGTTCAGGCACTGGTTCACCAAATCAAGGTAAGAGGTTATGGATGAAAAGGCTCACATCAATGCGAACATCAAACAGATGCCGGGAAAGGAGTTTTCCAAATCTAAGTTGGCCGTTCGTCTGGATCGTCTGGAAGAAGAAACTATGCAGATTCACGATAGCAGGCAATCTATCCATAGACTAACTCTTAGACCAGTAGGTCCCATACAAATACGATTTTTTTCTTGGCTCAGTCAGTACTAGCACTTCGGTCCCAAGCTCGGTCCCAAGCTCAATAATGCGCCCCTAATAATGAACTCACACGAACACACTCTCCAATATTCTGTCAAAATAACACAGCAAATCAAAACAAAGGCGCAACTATGTATAACAAGGTTCTGGCTTCAAGGTGTATTTCGGACCAAGGGATTCTACAACAGTGATCCAATTTCAAATCGCTAGTTGCATATTGGTTGTTGATCTATCGATAAGGAAAAAGAGGTCAACCCTTGAACACATTGGTACCATCAATGGGACAAATTAACAAGGATGAATGTCTCCAGAAGGGGGAAGCCCATATAGCGTAAGGTCGTTTGGCATAAAGTAGCTTAACATAAAGTCATTTGGCATAATATTAACTTGAACTAAGTGGCCATATGGCATAAAAGTCGTATGGCATAATGACTTTTAGCACTCTTAAAATGATATAGAATCCAAGTGGTCATTTGGCATAATATCATTCTGATAGGGTTTTACCTATTGTAGTATTCCCTTTTTTTCAAATGATATGTTCTTCAAAATAATGGCATTCATAGGTTTCAGGGTTAAGATTGAAATTTGATAATGTTTCAACATCAGAGTTGAAGTATGAATTTAGGGATTGACTAAAATTATGTATTGCTTAGTTATGTTTGCATTAATTCATTCGAACCGACTGAAAAGTAATTGTCTCAAATAAGTCATTATGGGAAGTTATATAATCTCCCTTCTTTATGAAGGCTGTTCTTCGTTATTATCTATGATATAATTATGACACTTAATAATTTATTTTTCTCTAAAATTTAAATGTATGTGCCAAAACCAAAAGGGCAATTGAGATTGGTTTATTGCTTAAAAATTTATCAAATTTTCTAGAATGTATGCCAAACTGTCATTATGCCACATGTTACTGATGAAACGTTAATTTACAGATTTTCAATATAAATAATCTCTCTCAAATTATTCGGTGCCAATGCCAGAAGACCTTTATACCAATGGAATTTTGAATGCCTAAGTTTTGCCAAATTATAATTATGCCCACTAAAACTGAAGCAGCTTTCATTTTTCGATATTTATGCCAAATGGTCACTAAACCAAACGGCCATTATGCCAAACGACCATTGATCTTATCCCAAATGACATTATGCCAAACGGCCTTATGCCAAGCAACCTTATGCCATATGGGGTAACCCTCTCCAGAAGTGTGTCCTGGCTTTCCTGAAGTCAGACGGACGCCAAAGATGGAATCCAGCCTACATGATGATGATGATGATGATGATGAGATACTACCATCTATTGTAGCAAGGTAACTTTCCATAGCAGTGGAATAATCTGAAAAACGATTTGATCAGGATTCTATTGTTGTTTGTGATCATCAAGCTCCTGTATGAAGGGCCAAAAACGTTTGGGCGGGCCCGTAAACCCTCGTTCCGTGAAATGTTAACAATAGGGAGGAGGCAGTTCCATGCTCCCTATCCAAATCGTTTCACTTGGATGCCCTGATGGTCCCTCCCTTTTCCCGTTATATATTATGTCGTGGATATTCAATATATTTTGATGTGGTCATTTGATTGCTTACCTTGTGTTAGAAAGTTTGGCTGAAAGTAAAATTGGTTAGGGTTTATACCGTTCTTTACATATTGCTCTGTGTTGTTTCGAAGTCTCTGCTTTTAAAGAGCTGACTTTAGGATACCTATATGATATTGTTCGCGGTCATGGGATAGGGAAGAGAACAGAAAGGAAAAAGGATTAGTGGTTGGTAACACGCTATGCGCATGTGAGATTTTCATGGTGATATTCTCACAACGGCCGTTCAGAATGGTTCGACGGATGCATATGAGAGATCATTTCCGTTGAGTTTTCGCTCGTTTACTCAATTCCATCATGTTTGGTCATAGAATATAAGACATGTTTAATAAAATGCGTCATTTGGGAATATCAGGGCCATGATCAACCATCGCATCTTCAAGTGATCATTACAAGCTGTCTATTTGGTTCAGGCACTTTTGAACGTTGATGGGCAGCCGATTCACACATGAAATCTGCCGCGACCAATTCGACAGAACGCGCCCATAGCCGTTTCTGAACCGAAGGGCAGGGCCAGCCTACAGTATATAATCAACAATATTATTTTTGCTACTAAATAGGTCAACCCACCGAACATACCGGAGCTTCACCCAATCAAAATCATGGAAGCATAATGTAAAATCTTTAAGGTGTTGAAGATTCGAGTAGATTCAAAGAAAGAGCACTTGAAACTGTAAAAATATTTTGGTCCCTCCATTATCATTTGCAATAGTATTAGCATTATCTTTGACATTTGCACACCTCGTGGGTGGAGCTACGATGAGGAGTAATTCGTTGAAGACATTGTATGTCACCATGAAACAGATCCAGTTACAGATACGTTTCACCTGGCTATGTACATGCAACTGTTGGAGATAGGGAGAATCTGGTATCTACCTAAAGAAAACACAGGGAACCCATGTAGTTTTCAACAGATATCAAGGGAAAAAGAAAATGAATAGTCGGAGAGAATAGTTGAACAGAATACCCTGTTTGGTGTACAGAACAAAAATTTATTTAAAAATGGTCGTTGGGAGCATCTAGTCTAAGAAGGTTAAGTGATGCTCCATTTTTTTTCAAACGATTGGGATTCAAGCATTAACCATAGTCCTAGCTCTCTATGGCGTATGGTTATAGTGCCATTACTCGCTTCCTGAAAATAGATGAATGTCTGAAAATATAAGAACGGGTGGTGCACACTCAATTTACTTCGGCAAAATTTCCAACAGTCGATCAACTCGGCAGTCACTTTTGCTGATATTTCTGTAAAATTTTCGTTTGTTAGCTGATTTTCGGCAAAGTTTCCACTTGTTAGCTGAATCTCGGTAATTTATTCGACGAGTCTTAGTAAACTGAAATGCCGAAACTATCGGCTGTTGGATTCTCAGCGAAAAAAACTAAGTGTGTGAAAGAGAATTTGTCAGATTTCTTGGATTGCAGGAACAATTGCGTTACTATAATATACAACTGAACCATTATTTATTTTAGTTTCCTTTATCTGAATCAATAGATTCTACGACCGCCAGTTAAGAATGAACTATGAACCAAATAAATGATAAATGGTATGGAAATTTATCAGTGAATATTATGTTTATGAAAAATATTGAAGCAACTATTTTCAAGCAATTTCATAACGATTTAAAATAATGAAATCGGGAAATAATTCAAGGGGAACAAGAAATCTGTATAAATAAGAGTATGTTAACTGACTGACCAATTACTGGTCGTCGCAAAGAGGGTGCCTCAAATTTGGTGTCTTCAGCAGATTCTCGTAATTTCCCGAAGTAAAGTAATTTTTCGTATACTTTTGATAGTTATAATAGATTTTCCACTAAAGTTTCAAACAATATCCAACTAAAAAAAATGGCTCAAACTCATCAAGGGGTTCTAAAAGCTGGAACGTCAGTTACCAGTTTCTTCCACTATCCGTCATCAAGCAAAAAGTTATTCAATTAGTTCAAGTTCTTCAAGTTCTTCAAGTTCTTCAATCAACCAATGTGATACCCCTCTTGTTGCGGAGCTCACACATTTTCGTTACCTAAAAATCACATAAGCACTCTCAGTTCTGAACTGGTTATGCTTTCGGTACCGGCTACATATCCGTTAGTACTAAATCGAGCCAACCGAGGACCTTTTAGCTGACGCAACTCATGAACATGTTATTCTTTGGATAGTATAGATTGAAACGGCCCATCGCACTTGGTTCACTTGCAGAACAAATCATATTAATTTAAAAAAGTACTTGCTTCGATCTTTTTCTGTTGAAATAAGTTGGTCCCTCCATAGCCCAAAATCATACTTCCAATTCTCGGCTCGGATTC
>JASCZW010017238.1:0-17376 GCA_034211315.2 Aedes japonicus | reverse complement strand
TCCCACCCGCACCGAACCCCGCCAGGCACATTCAAAAGAAGGAAATGAGTGGTAAAGTTCACACCGTCCATTGTATAAATATCACCTACCAGACGGCTATGCATAGGCAATTCACTGAACGACAAACGATACAAACAGGAACAACCTGAACGAACAGCTGACGGTCGTTCCCCTTCCCCCCTCGGCCGCCAGCAGTAATTTGTTCGGGAAAATAATTATTAACTTGCCCCGCCACCATTTGCTGGTGGACACTGCGCCATCCGACCCATTTCCTGTGTGCCCCCAGACTCTTTATTCCACTTCCGTCAGCGGATTCCAGTTGCGGCCGGTTCCGAGGAAGCGCCACAAACCCTTTACCGCATTAACTTGCGCCCATTAGGTATGCTTCGGTGATTTTAGCTGTATTTTTTCCTTCTTCTTCGTCTTGTTCAAATCCTCTGTTCCAACAGCTCTGGGCTGTGGAGCAATCCAGGACGATAAAACCCGATACCGAAGGAAGGTGGGTAAAACAGGGCGTTGGAAAAGTAACAATCCACCTTCTTTTTTTCTCATGGTTCTATTTACACCATTTTTGCATCAACTTAAGAAAAAAATATGTATAATTAAAATCGAATTAACCTTTAAAGAGAAAATAATTGAATTTTGAAATAAAGTTGCTTCATTAAATCGACTGACTGTACCGTTTCGGAACTCTAATCGGCATGTTAGGGCACACATTGATGAGTACAACAAAAAATATGTGCAATAAAGCACACTGAGTTTCTGTTTTCATCTACACAGAAAAAATAATTAATTTTGAAAAGCGCGTAAAAATTTTCCTTCAGTTTAATTCCACGCCAAAGGAGGCGTGAAGCAACGCAATTGGCTGAAGCCTTTGCTGCGCCACACTAACAATGTTTGCAATCTTTCATACAACAGGCTTGGTTCAGGCGTTATCTGCGGCTTAAATGTACCACTTGGAATATCCCATTATTTTTCTGCCAAATCTAGCATTAGATAACGCAGAAAATTCAATATTTCTTTTTATCTGTGCAGTAACCCGTTCCTACTATAGCTACGAGGTCAAGAAACTAATATCTCAATTTAAAATGATAATTTTTTATGATAAGTGAATTATGATATGAACTTTATAATTTCAATGATCAAACATAAATTTGGCTCGATCAATTCAGTGCTGATTCATAGATTAAAGTTGCAACGTTGTTATGAAGTAATCTTTGTTCAAAGAGTTGAACATATGCCAATATTTACTGTCTCTAAAAAATTTAAATGTTGAGAAAAAGCAGCCCGGTTGCTTATAGTAAGCAGCTGCGAATACTGACTTGTGCGAGAAAAAGGCAATTGTATATTCCGCATAAGTGGGAAATTCAAATAGCATGCACAGAAAAATAATTAATTTGAACAAGCGTGTAAATTTTCCTCGTTGAATTCCAAACCAAAGGATGCATCAACAACGAAATAATTTAAATAATTTAAAACAATTATTGTTTGCAATCTTTCATACAACAGGCTAGATTCAGGCGATATCTGGCTTAAGTTTATATGAAATATCCCATTGTGTTGTGCCAAATCTCGGTATTCCCTTCAAGTGCATTAGATTACGCAGAAAACTCAATGTTTCATTTAGCTGTGTTACGATAGAAAAAAAGTGAATTTCAAAAAATTTCGTCGAAGTTGTATAGTTCTTTCTTATCAAAATATATTAGATTTTTTTTTTCGCTATAAGAGTGACTGTAAGGGTGACTGTAAGGAGTGACTGTAAGGGTGGGCCGAAAAATTTCAATTTTCAAAAATTCTTGGCATGTTAGTACGGTTGAAACTTCATATAAAAGATTTTGATTAAGCTTTTAGAAAGAATTTATCAGAAACACTCAGAAATATTTGATTTTTTATGAGAACAAAAGAACGTGTTACAAAAGCTCTTTCTTGATTTTCAAGCAATGGGTAAGGCCATCAATGGATTTTAATAATGGAGCGATCACGTAATTTGAAATATCGACCATCTTATGTCTTAATTGGCATCCTGACCCATCTTAGAAAAGGAAAAAGGGGAAGTATTCGCAGTGTTAAGTCGTACACAGATAAAAAGAAATATTGAATTTTCTGCGTTAGGAAGATTCAATAATGATGTCACGCAGGAAGGAGGGAGTGGGGGTTTGAGAGAACGTGACAATCCATACAAAAAATTTGAAGGTCCATAAAAAAACGTGACAGGTGGGGGATTATAAAAAGTCACTTTTTGCGTGAAATCATTATCGAACTGTTCCTTATCTAATGCACATAAAGGAAATGCTAGATTTGGCAGAAAATAATGGATATTTTATGTAAATTTAAGCCAGATAACGCCCAATCAAGCCTGTTGTATGAAAGATTGCAAACATTGTTGTATGGCTCATCAAAGACTACAACCAATTGCGTTGTTCACGCCTCCTTTGGCTTGGAATTATACGAAGGGGAAATTTCACGCGCTTGTTAAAGTTAATGATTTTTTCTGTGCACAGTCTTTACTGTTAACCCTGTAGATATAGCGTTATATATATTATAGCGTTCAGTGCGCCTCTACAATAGGTGTCACCAATTTTCAGTCATGACATATTTCAGCTGGTAATTTTAACAGCGGAATTGATTATGCCCGATTTGAGTGTATTTTTTTGACAGCTTATCGCCGTCGTAGTCA
Organism: Aedes japonicus; assembly: GCA_034211315.2. Lineage (NCBI taxonomy): Eukaryota > Metazoa > Arthropoda > Insecta > Diptera > Culicidae > Aedes > Aedes japonicus. Next base: position 14,699 of record JASCZW010017238.1, on the reverse strand, counting down.
ATCAATTACCTTCTTGAGTATTTTCGCAACTTGTCCGGGAGTGAGATACGACACGTGACTTTGGCGTGAGAGGTGGTGGTATGTTAACCACTACGCCGGGGTCAAATGTTTTAAGGGAACGATTAAGACGTAATCTGGCCATATATCTGGCTGTAAATTGAGCAAACAATTTCAAATGACCCCTGTTTTAAAGAACAGGCTCCTCAGACATGATCTGGAATGCAAGCCGTTCAAGAGACAAAACGAGGTTCACGGGTTGACGGAGCGTCAAAAACAAGCCAGGGTCCAAAAAGCAAATATTTTTGGTTCGGCACGGTTACTGTGAGAATTTATTTTCGGATGAAAACCTCTTCCTCCTCAAGACAGTCATAATCTACAAAATGATCATGTGTATGGCAAAGTCTTGCTAATATTCCAAGAGATAAAATAGCTGTAGAACGCTATCAGAATGTATTTAAAATCATGGTTTTGGCGCCGTTTCACGAAAAGTTAAACTTTCTCTTTTTTCTTCATAGAACCTAACGTAAAAACTCAACACTGAATATTACATCGAGCAGGTTTTGAAGAACCACCTGCTTCCCATGCTTCAACGCTGTATAGAAATACACCATATTGTTTCAAACAGGACTCAACTCCAGCTCACAAGGCAAAGAAGACTTAAGCGCGGTGCGTGGAACAATTTGCCCTATTTTCATCACATGCGAAGAATGGCCTGCTTCTTCACCGGATTTCAACCCACTTGACTATTATTTTTTTAGAGGTTGTGCTTCAACTTAAAGGCCCTACGAAAAGGCATACTTTAGATCAATTCAAGAAACATTTAGTTGGTATTTGGGACCAAATTCTTGAGGAAATCGTGCGTGCCAGCTGCGATGGGCTTTCAAAGCGTTTGCACAAATTGATGGCTGTAAACAAAAAGGGCAAAAGGGCAAGAGATTTGAAGTTAATTAATATGGTTTATTTCTATAACTTGTATCTTTCAAATGAAAAATAAATGCTATGATTTAGTTGATTTGTTTTGCTGTGATCCCATATTGTTTTAGTGACACCTATTGTGAGACACACTCTGTACAGTCTCTGTAAGAAGGGTAAAACATATCCTCCATTTATTATACGCTAAAAAAAAATAGCGTTGAAAATAAAAGTCGATGTTTATACGTTCTATTGATAATATGTTTATAATTGAATGAATCAATTTGACAGAGCCAGTGATCCAAGATAATTGGGGTACATTGACTTTACTCTGAAGCTGTCAAGTTATTACCGGGTTGTTTAGAGCATACAATTATAAGCGGTGCTACTAATTTAAAAAAAAACATAATTTCTCTGCTCATGCAAAATCTGGAGAGCTTTCCGTAAAGTTGCTTATTTGGTCCAGATTTGACGTGGAATATCGAAAAAACGAGGATTCCTACCGTCCACAAAAACCGTGAAGATTCCATCATGTACAAGAAACTTTTGCATGTTTTTAGGCGTAAATAGCAAGATACGTTACATTTCAGGTACGACACAAGTCGGTAAGATACCAAGACCTCATATGAAAGGGAAGAGTTAGTGTCGGTCAGCGGTTTTGTGAATGCTCTTGGTATAAGTTTTCCACCGTGCGTAATTTTCGCCGTACAACTTGGCAGTAAGGATTGAACCATTCCCTAGCAGGCACAGATGGAAGCAAATATCTAGACTAAAATTTGAAAAGGATGGTATTCCAAAATCACGAAACCGAGAAAACTGGAAGCAAAGATTAGGATACGAAAATCAAATCCTATTCTCATAGAAGTATTAATCATCTTGTCACCTGTTCACACAATATATGCAGATATATGTTTTATTGAGTTAAAAATGATGAAAACCAAAATACGCCCTGTTTATTTTTGGAGTGTTATTACGCCTTAGGGTTTTTCGTCTGTTGGACTGCCAGCACCGGAAACTCGCCGTTAAATTTTGACATTATGGCATGTTGTTTCTTATTACGCCTACGCTCTTCAGTCACATTAATCAAGTGGCGAGGAATTACAACCCAGTGCTTTCAATTTTTAAAGACGTCATGTACCAAAACAGTTAATTGGACTTACACGGTGTTCAATAAGTTCGAATACAAGTTTTCATCATTGCGTAGGTATGCGCCATGTACATATTATGCATTGGTATTGGTGTCAGCTTTAGCTTCATTCATACGCTACCGAATGTGCGCGGTGTTGACATTCTGTTAGTTGTTGTTCGTTTGTTATGCGCGATGAAAGAGTATCGGGACTTCGTAATTAAGCGTTTTTTGAACGGTGAGCGACCCGGCGATATATTCCGGCTGCTGAAATCGCATGGGGTCAAGCGGAACTTTGTCTACACGACCATCAGGCGATACCGGGAGACGTCCTCGACCAATGACCGTGCGAGATCCGGTCGGCCGCGTTCAGCGAGGACGCCACGGGTCATCAAGATCGTGAGGGAGCGAATTCGGCGCAAAAAGAACCGCTCAATCCGGAAAACGGCTGCAGATCTCAACGTTTCCATTGGAACCGCTCACACCATACTCACCAAGGACCTTGGTTTCAGGCCTTACAAAAACGTAAGGTCCATGGCGTTTCCGGAGGCTACCAGCAAAAAGCGGTTGGATCGAGCTAAGAGGATCCTCTCTCGGCACGCTGGTCAGGAGTTTGTTTTTCGGACGAGAAACTGTTCGTGCTGCAGCAGCCGCACTGATGTGCAAAATGACCGGGTGTGGGCGCCATCGAGGGACAGCATTCCTGAATCCAATATAAACATCCCTCGGTTCCAAAGTGCCGCGTCGGTGATGGTTTGGGGGCAGTATGCAAACGTGGTAAGCTACCCTTGGTGTTTATTGAAAAAACGTCAAAATCAACGCGGCGTACTACAAAACTGAGGTTTTGGAAAAGGTTGTTGCCCCCAGTCTCCGAAGCCTCTACGGCGATGAGCACTACGTGTTCCAGCAGGACGGTGCACCAGCCCATACGGCAAATGTGGTTCAAGCCTGGTGTCGGGACAATTTAACCGACTTTCTGGACAAAACTTTGTGGCCTCCCAGCTCCCGGACTTGAATCCTCTCGACTTTTTGTTTGGTCCTATATGATGGCGAAGCTGAACGAATACAAGGTCAGCACTTTGGATCATTTCAAGACGGTAATTCTCAAAATCTGGGACGAAATGCCCATGCAGTCCGTGCGTGCCGCCTGCGACGCGTTCGAGAAACGTTTGAAGCTCGTTAAGGAGTACAAAGGGGGGTCATTCCAAGAGAAATGTTGTAAACGTTCCTTGTAAACATAGCTTTCAATAACATAAATCCAAAAAATAAAAAACATGTTTTCATTTTTTAACAAATTTTGAAAGTGTATCCGAACTTATTGAACACCGTGTATTAGATGAGTCTAGGTACTACTAGCAAAATCTGAGGTAAGTGATTCTATCGAATTAACATTTTTCTTATTGTTCTAATTGAATTTCTTAATCCGGTTTTTACAGTTATGGACATCGACAACCCGTTGGAATCAGAGCTGTGACATCGAATGAAGAGACCTGAGGGCTTGATAAATTATGGTTTCGATGACCGTGGAGGATATGGAAGAGAAGTTGAGAAATGCGCAAATATTCTTGCTTGGTTAAGGCTGATGTAAGGCGCTTATAATTGTTCGGCTGTGTTAAAAGAGGAGGAAAACATGGCTCTCCGTTACGAAATTTGAGTTGATCTGAACAAAGGTCAAAGGACCGCCAAGCAAATCGTAAGGTTGAAGAAATCCATCCGTCTTGCTCCAAGGGCATCCAAACCAAGCACACCAAGATCGTGTGCTTTCTTGTCCGTGAGGTTGTCGACCATGCTACTTAAGAGAAGCGGGTCATGGAATATTGCTGAAGGTGTTCAACGACAATCGTGTCCTGAAGCTCTTAAACCGTCCTTCTGGTACGCAAATTCGCGTTAAGAGGAAGCGTGAAGAACTGTTCAACATCCAGCTTTTGGAATGACCTAACGGTAAGCGTAACTTATCACTGGGACCATCGTTGAGATCGATTGTGCTATTCCAATCGGTAATGGTTTACATCATATAACATCCAAATTTAACACGGGATTAAATTTTTCAATATTATCTCTTCAATATTAAGATGAAAACCGTAATCATCGACTAGCGACACTCGATTTTACACCTGTTCTGTGCGTTAAACAAAACGTCACTGCAAGTAAAAGCTGTATCCACATTAATCCGGACACCTTCAAATCATTGTAACTTTTGAAATATAGCACGTATGAATGCATAATTTCACTGTGGTATAGCTGAGAGTCTATGATGAAAAAGAATATGATTAACATTTCATGTTTAGTATTTAAGATGGCGACGAAAGAAAAACAAGCACGCGAGAGAATTTTGTACGGGCGTACGGCAAATCCTGACTTGTCAATACGGGACCTTGCAAAAACATTGGATTTGCCTAAATCCACTGTTCATGATGTGCTCAAATCATTTTCGGAACGTTTGACGGTGGAGAGGAAACCGAGAAGTGACAAAAACATTAGACGCGCTGATCCTGTCATGGACCAAAAGGTGAAAAGGATATTAACGAAAAACCCAAATCTCTCCATTCGAACGGTGGCTCTTAAAATAAGGATGTCGCATCGTTTTGTCCAAAAATCACAACAACGTTTGGGACTTAAGTCGTATGCAGTATAAACAGTTCCAAATCGCAACGACAAACAGATCTTGGTAGCAAAATCACGGGCTCGACGTTTGTACTGCGAATATTTGACGAAGTTTTCATGCGTTGTTATGGACGAAGAAACTTATGTCCTGGAAGATTTCAAGCAGCTTCCAGGGCTGGCTTTTTATTCTGCTATGGCCAGAAATGCTACAACTGAGCATTTCAGAACGAAGAAGGCATCAAAATTTCTCAAAAAATACCTTGTGTGGCAAGCAATTTGCACGTGTGGCAAAAATAGTAAATCTTTCGTCACTACAGGCACAATCAACAAGGAGATCTGTCAGAAAGAGTATTTGCAGAAGCGATTGTTACCCTTCATCAAAAGTCGCAAAGAAAAACATTTGTTCTGGCCCGATTTGGAATCATGCCACTATACTAAAACTGTGATGGAGTGGTACCAAGCAAATCAAGTGAACATTGTACCAAAAACCTCAAACCCGCCAAATTACCCAGAGCTACGACCAATCGAGAGATATTGGACTCTGATGAAGCGAAAACTTTCTGTAATGAAGCAAGGAATCAAAGACATCAAACACTTCCAGCAAATTTGGACAAAACGGCTTCTACGATTTCTGAAGAGTCTGTACAAACCCCAATGGACGGAGTTAAGCGCAAAGTTCGAAAATTTTATGCAAATACCGAATAACTATGTTTTGTCTTCGCGAATTGTTAAAACACATCCCATGAATCTGAAATAAACAACTACGGCGGAAATATAATGTGAAATTTATATGTTATTCATGTTTTGAGGTGTCCGGATTATTGCGGATACTGACCTTAGTGTTCTGTATAGCGCATCAAATCCGCTAAACAGCTTAATAGATACTTCTTTGTATGTATAATATTCTGCGTATGTTTATTGAATTGTAACTGTAGTTAAATTAAATAGCATTAAATAACATTAAATAATACTTTAAAACACAGTTAACTTCTGAAAAAATGGTAAAACAGGTAAAAACTATCAACGGCGTAACAACAATCACAGGAAATCAACGACATTCTGTCTACGGCATAATTCCAATTTGACATTTTAACGGGCGAAAAAGATGCGGTGAAATGACTTTGTGATTAGGGCGTAATGGTTATTTTCAAGATTTGATAATATATGTACAGGCATACTCGATAGTACGTACCACCTTTCTCACTTCAAATCGAAATTCCACAAAAACTACTGATTGTATCTGAAATCTAGTACAATCAAAATAAAGAACAGAAGTTTGCTCTTTCTTTTGATTTTTGTTGATTCCAGATACAACCAGTAGTTTTTACGCAATTGTGGTTTGAAATGAGTAAGTTGATGTACGTACTATCGAGGTATACCTGTATATACTTCAAGCTCAAGTCGAAATAAGTATGTGATGATTAGAAAAGTGTTTACCTGATATATTAAACTATTAGCCAGGATTTTATGCTAATTGAAAAGAGCGGCGTAGCAGCAAAATAAGTAGAGCAATGTGTGATCCGGAAGAACGCCATGATTTGTTTTCCTTGTTTAAGGAACTGCATAATTAATTTCAATGTCATTGTCAAAGTAAAATTTTTTTCCTGAATTGGTCAACTAAAAATATAATACAATATGATTTGTTTACATTTTGGCTCTTCCGACCTTTCCTAATGTTAGTCTAGATAACCTTGTGGGGTAGTGACGGGGGATAATTTCGTCAAATTTTTGAAGCATTTCATACCAAATAATATCAAGCATCGACCTGTTTGATTTAGATCGACAATCACGAACCTCGTGAGCTTTGAATTTTTAACAAAATCTCTTAAATGTTTCACTTCACAGTTAATATCAATATAATTCTAGAGAAAAAAATAAGAATCCTTTGTTACAATAACTTCTTTTAATGTAAGTATTTGTTTGAGAAAATGGAGCGAAGAAGGACTTATACTGGGAGACCCTACTTAGAAGAAATCATAAACTCTTTTATTTTGCAATCATAAATATATTATGCACAAGTTTGCACAAGGTAATTTAAAAAAACCAATAACATCTTTATTAATCACGAACCCTGAAAAAGTCATACTTCAATGCTTATCATAACTCCAAGGAAATCCTTTTGTGTGGTCGGAATAATTCTATCATCAGTATTAACCTTTATTTAGTGGTTGAGACGTGTCACTACTAGTTTGCTCCACAGCTATTTTCACGATAAACTGAAGACCCTGATACATCACAAATCGCAGATGCAGTTTGATCTGCACCCGTATCCGATCCACCATGTTTTATCCTCGGCTATGTCGGATGTTATTCCACCCGAAAATAATTTATATTGACACACTTTCGGTCCATTTCTTCCACCCACCCCTCACACCATCACCGATTCCGGAAGAGTCACTTGTATCAAAACAAGAATATACGGTTTATGTTGCCTGCAATGAGCTACGGAGAAAACTAGTCCAACGCTGCTATCGGGCGGAAACTTGTTCAGTTGGATGTGTACTTGTTTTCGAATAAACATCCTTCCACTTCCTTCCGGGGTCGGATTGGAAGCAATTCATGCCTGCATTTTCCGTCGTTCAACTGGAAATTGTCAAATGCAATTAGTTTTCTCAAATATCCGTAAGAAAATGGGTGCGGTAATGCTTCCGTGTAGTCCGTCAGTAGAGGTGTTGGTTGATTTAAATTGGGTATGTATTTTACATTTTCCATTTCTGGTCTAAAATTCATGGCCTCCTGCACTCAAAAGTTGAAGGGGTGACAAAAAAGGCGTCATATCAATATTGCAATTGTTACAACCATATATTGTGGGAAACCCATGATTCGAAGTGACAATTTGTCCATTTTGATCCACAACACGTATTATGAAATCAACGATGCCATGCAAGTGTTTATCACCGAGTGGCTGCATATTAATTGAGCGAAAACATATTTGTGAGATAGGTAAATATCAAGTCACGAGTCTTTGATTCAGCGTGTTTCCATAGACACGGGTATTGTTACCTGCACCATAGTGTGTTGATTCCGCAACAGTAGGGACAACATTCACATAAACCACTGCTGTTCGTGCAATGGATTGTTGTACTCGCACATGCTTGCTGGTAGTCTAACTTGTCTTATGTAGTTCCCAAGCACAACTCATCTGGCTTTTGTGACATTCTTGCGCTGAAACATAACAACCGAGGTTGATGCTAAATACATCTTGAGACGAGACATAGCATTGGAAAACGAATGAACCTCTTGATTGGGGGTGTCATTTGATGATTCTGCTGCTCTTCAAACTTCGAGAATGTTTTGTCCGGCATTTACTTTCAATACTAGTTCTGTAAAATAGTCCTTAGTTGATTTTTTTTTTAAATTTCTGGTTCACAATACAATCATTTTGTTTCTTCACTTTCAGGTTCACAATACAAATGGAATTGTAATTTTTTTTTTTCAAAAAATGCATTCACTATGTTTTATTTTATTATAATATTCATTCACTATATTTTAGATACTACTACATAAATATATATTGAGGTGAATACAAGGAAGGTATTGAATCTGGTTAAGCGTCAATGAAACCGTTTGATCCGCGATGTGACGAAGAAGGCGGAGTTTTCCATCTAGTTTGATGAAACAAAAATAAACGATGCAACGGCCGGCCTCCACATCTACAAGGGCATCAAGGCGGACACAAATCAATTACTGGGGCAGGAGTTTCACGTTGCCACATGCAGGTGAAAATATTCGCCAACAAAAATCTTGGTTTGGCAGGCCATCTGTGGGTGTGGAAAGATAAGCAAGCCATGCATCATAACAGGTCCCATGAAAATATATTGAGTCGAGCGCATCCAGAAGCACCTGCTGCTCTTCCTTTAGCTTTCACGCGTTTCGTAAACATGGAACTTTTTTTTTTTTTTATTAATCATTTATTTGTACAGGCTCAATCGAATCAACTTTACAGAGCCAAGTTTTCATATTTGTATACACCATGTATCTTAAATCTAATGTTAGGGGAATAGAGCCGATTACTCGCGGCCGTCTCGAGGTTAATAGGAATAACAATTTAACGGATAGGGAGATGGGTGGGAATTTAAAGTATGGTTTACATAACACATTTATTTAATATTCTAAATTGTCAAAAAGCTTAAAACTATACAACTTTTGGTTTTCTTTTTATTTGAACATTTTTGAAAGAGAAAGGAAAACACACAAACACAGAACATGGAACTTGTACGTAGAACAAATGTATTGTATATTGTAAGAAACATTCATTTTGCTTTTTGGCTATCATTACACCTTCTTAGGTAATGCACGAAATGAATTTCGTGTAGACCAGCCAATCGCTACTTCGCTTTTTATAGTACTCATGCTGCTGGGATGTGCGGGAAAAAAATGTTCATCCCAAAATAAATAATAAAGCGCTGTAGAGAGTTACAACTTCATACGCATTATTCAAGTACCTTCTAATTAGTCACCATTGCCTAGTGAGATAAACCACGGATTCAGTAACAGCTCTTCCAAAATGGCAGGATCGAATCCCATGTCAGAATCAATTAAAAAAGCTATACCAGTCTACGTGGTTGAGCCTTTTTTTATTAATTTAGAGTAGGTAAACTAGATCTGTCACGTTTCTAGACGTTTCTTTTTAATTTGTGACCAACTATTCGTAGCTCTTTGTATTGTTTTTGTATAATGCACGAATATTCTTTCTGTGTCAACAAATTCTTCGTTCTTTTGACAGTTGACAGCTTCATCAAGAGTACAAATCAGTTGCAGAAAATAACGAATGTATTCGTTAGTTCTACCTAAGATTTAGTAATATAAACTAAAATTAATTTTCAGTGTGCAGTCTCACGGAGGCAAGACGCTATTTTGGCTGGATTTGGAATCCTGCCACCACGCGCGGCCGGTTTTACTGGTTATGCTTGTACAGGGATAACAATGTTGTTATTGTACAAAAAGACTTCAACCCTCCGAATATACTGGAAATTCTTTATAAGTGGTGTCAAGGGCAAAGTGCGGTCATTCGATGCGATTAAAAAGGAATTTTTGACGACCCTTTTTTGTGTCGCATTTATTTTGAATACAGTATTTAAAAGCATACTTAACCCCCTGGACCCTGACAAAACGTTGAGGTAGTTTAACGTCAAGTACCAGGTTCTAGGACTGGTCTGGTTCTTTACCATTTTGGAAAGAAACACACTAGTGTTGCCAGATCAGTGGTAATGCAGTCCAAAAGTGCTTCTGAAATTTCCCCAGTAGTTCTTATCGATGAACATTATAATTTTGAGATGGTGTTCGATGGTCGAGTACAGTATTAGCAAATAGTTAAAATGTTGCATTTGATCATATAAACACAGTTGAAAAAGCTGAAGTACTTTATTATCGCATATCAGCACACATGCACAGATGGTTATGCGTCAACCTTTTGTTGTCGAGTAGCCCAAAACGAAGGGTGATGAGATGAAAATGAGATCGAGGTCATTTATGGTGAGGAGATTTAGCATATATAATTTTAGCAACGAAGTTTTGAAGAAAAAAAAAATGCAGTTGTAGATTACGTATCGGTAATGATCGATATGGCTTAATTGCAATTGGTAGTATTTGGAGATCCTAGAAATCAGCAAACATCAAGGCAGACCAATATCAATATGGAGATAACAACCAAAACAAGGGCAAGGGAACCAAACGAACAGAAGAATTAAGAATCAAAACATCCGTGATATAATTCTTTTTTTTCTTCTTATTATTATGAGAAAAAACCTCTCTTTCCGTCTCTTTCCGTCTCTCTCTCTCTCTCTCTCTCTCTCTCTCTCTCTCTCTCTCTCACACACACACACACACATCTGGATATCTGGAAGCGACAAAAAACTGGTGTTATTACCGAAGCCAGGCAAGTCTCCTGGAGATCCTTCAGCATATAGGCCGATATGCCTATTGGATACAGTCGGCAAAGTACTTGAAAGAGTAATCCTCAACAGGCTTACAAAATACACGGAGGGATTAAATGGTCTGTTCACCATGCAGTTCGGCTTCCGGAAAGGAAGATCCACGGTGGATGCCATCCGACACCGGACAAAGATGTGCAACCGTCACAGCGGGCGTCCCACAGGGTTCCATCCTCGGTCCGACCCTTTGGAATGCTATGTATGACGGAGTCTTGAGGCTGCGCCTCCCCAGAGGCGTGAAGATTGTCGGGTTTGCGGACGACGTTGTGCTCCTAGTGGTCGGCGAATCTCGAGAGGAAGTAGAAGTACTCGCCACGGAAGCGATAGATACTGTGGAAGACTGGATGCGTGAGAAGAAACTGGCGTTAGCTCATCACAAGACCGAGGTGGTACTGATAAGTAACCGGAAAGCAAGGCAGCAGGCGAGACTCTCGGTCGGCGAGTGTATCATCGACTCTAAGCGAGAAGTCAGACACCTGGGAGTGATGATAGATGATCGGCTAAACTTTAATAGCCACGTAGACTACGCATGTGAAAGGGCCGCAAAGATAATCTCGGCATTATCTCGGATCATGCCCAACAACTCAGCGATCAGCAGCAGTAAGAAGCGATTACTGGCGAGTGTGTCCACTTCAGTGCTCAGATACGCGGGACCTCGGCTGAACAGCAGTCTACGTGATAGCTGGAACGATCCCCATAAACCTTCTACTAGAAGAAGATAGTGAGTGCTATAGAGAGCGGGCACAAGAGGTGTCCGAAGATCTGCCCGAGCTAACACCTTAAGGAAGTGGCAGCAGCAGTGGGACAACGCTGATAACGGCAGATGGACGCACCGGCTAATTCCATGCCTGTCGAGGTGGGTGAACAGACCACACGGTGATGTAAATTTCCACATGACGCAGTTTCTGTCCGGTCATGGCTGTTTCAAGAAGTATCTGAACAGGTTTGGCCACGCGAGATCGCCGTCCTGCACCGCGTGTGGTTATGCAGAGGAAACGCCTGAGCACGTTGTCTTAGAATGTCCGCGGTTCGAGAACGTGCGAAACAGCATGAGATCCATCGTCGGTGACGACGTAAACGTGGACAACATTGTTCAAAAAATGTGTGCTGACGAAGAAAAATGGGACGCGGTGACAGTCGTTGTGATTTTGTCTGCATTGCAACGACTTTGGTGAGAGGAGCAGCGACAAGTTACGTAGCAGTACAGGTTTTGAGTCGATGACCGACCTGGATACTCGCCAGCATGTGTATGAGAGAAGAAAAAGTGCACCATCGGGCGCGACCGGAGTAGGCTAGATCCACCGCCACGTATCCGCATCTAGAAAACGGTTTCGGGAGAACTTTCGTCGTCAGGAAATTCTCCGTCGGAGTAGGCTAGGTCCACTGCCGGGTACTAGTCTGAGTAGATCATGAAGAAGCACCGGCAATTGGTCGTCGGGGCGCCTGTGGACTGGAAGTCATCCTCCAACCAAAACCGCAGAACCGACCTAGACATCTGCCCGGATTGCATCGGTTTCGGAAGGACTTCCACCGCCGGGGAACTCTTCGTCGGAGTAGGATGGATCCACCGTCGGGGACTATTCTGAGTAGTCCGTAGCGAGTCACCGGCATGAGTTGTCGGGGCACCAGGGAACCGGAAGCAATCGTCCAACCGGAATCTTTGGACCGACCTCGACACTACCGGACAACATTGAAGCAAGCATATCGCGTTCGTTAACGGTTTCGGGAGATATTCTTTCGTCGGGACACCCTCCGCCGGAGTAGGCTATCTCCACCGCCAGTTCAGGGTCATCGGGGTGCCAGTGAACCGGAAGTCACCCTTCAACCGGAATCGCTGGACCGACCTCGGCATCCAACTGGTCAACGAGAAGAGTAGTACATCTACAAACGGAGTGCGCAGCAGCAGAAGTTTAATGGTGATGAGATCAGCGCACTGGTGCGACTAGCTAGGCCTGGCAACAAGAGAAATGCATGAGCATAGTATCCTTCCGAAGTAGTCACTTCTAGTGGAATCCGGGGGATACAGGGATACAGGCAACGTCAGACTCTTGGTGGAGTTTCGAGGAGTTGGGTTCAGAGTCATCTTCTCTGTTCAGAGTCCCTCACTCTAGCACACGATGGATGAATTCGGTAGCTGGAGTTGGGCTACCGGACGTGTGCTGGGTCCGCGTAAAAGCTTTACCACCAAGTTTGAAAAAAAAAACGCACACACACATACAAACACACACAAACACACACACATGCACACGCACAGGAAAACTGCACAAAAAGGCTTTCACAGCACACAAACAATGAACTTAACTAGTAAAGACTAAAAAAAACACACCTACAAACAAAATTTCTTAAAGACAAACCGACAAAAAAACAGTTGACAGGAACATGTGTTGTGAAAATGCACCACCTTTTCAGGCAGTGTCAACAGCGTCTCTAAGGACGACATGATCTTTACACGGCTGGTGTAATGCTTCAAAAGCAGTAAAGTTTTATCATTCCAACGCACAAGAAACAATGCAACAGCTTCTTACTTTTGGTACGACAAAACTGCATCGGGAGGCTCGCATAAAGGGTGTTTCGATCAAAACTTGATCGACTTAAACAAGACGCATTTCCTTTCATCGTGCATTAACACATTTTGCACACCCCTCATTTCGAAGATGTGTGAGTGTAGCATCATGCCTTTATTTTGATTTTGAGATTAGCACTTCTGTTATCAAAAAGCAAGGCATCAAAATTTTGCACGTGCATGGCGAAAACCAAACTGCTCTCACGCCAAGTTGGCGATATTGTTGAATGTTGCTAAATCAACTGTTACGTATTAATAGTCTTCAATAAACGTTTGTCGACAGCCAGGAAAATTGACGAAGTTTGATTGCGTGGTACAGGACGATGAAACTTACGTCAAGGCAGACTTTAAACAGCTTCCTGGACAGGAATTTAATACGGCAAACGGAAGGGGAAAGGTGGCAGATATTTTCAAGCACATTAAAATGTCAAAACTCGTGAAATAATGTCTGGTATGGCAAACCATCTGTACCTGCGGCCTTAAGAGCAGCGTAAACATTGCGACCGGAACCGTCAACCAGGAAATTTATCTGAGCGAGTGGCTTCAGTGCCACTTCAGCCCCACAATATGTATATAAACTAACAATATTGTATGAGTGCGATTCCGTGCATGTGTTGGAAGGCGAAATGAAATAAGTCCGTTCACGATTTGCTGCAAACGTCAATTTCCGCTCCTTTGTTTTACCCATTCGCTCTCGAAAACATTCAACCAAAACATGTCGATTGCTATGATCACAAACTCGTCTAATAGCAGGTTATGAGACAGACGTACACGACAGAACTTTTAGTTTGTCATTGATCTCTAGATTGGCAATGTGTGTTTCTTATTTCATTTAATCTCACGGAAATGTAAGACAAAGTGACGACAAACCGGATGCTTCGTTTAAAAACAAACAAATGTAAGAGACACCAGGCTTCACGTTACAATAACGGTGCGCTATAGTCATGGTTAACAAAGAAGAAAGGAAACATGGACTCTCTCTACAGCAACAGTGATGCCATAGCTGTCGCTCAACAGCGAAGCATTATTTATCGTTGAGAACTATTGGACGGCTCCGAAACAATTTTTTTATTGCATATGATAGAACCAGATGATGGACAATATAATCATTAGCATAGATCAACCACAAATGACTGGAAGAAAAATGAAATAAATAGTGATTTCTGATCATCTAAATACGAAATAAATTCAACTCAATGAGCCATGTGGGAAGAAGCTGATGAACACATTCCCTCCGGTACGAGCGACAAATGCAAAATCTGAGCGAACTACTTCAGCAGGTAGGTAACTGATGGTTTTTTAGATGATGTATTATAAATTTTCAAAGTTACAGTAATAAATTGATTATCCATCATGATTTATGTATCGAAACATAAGCCTGATATATGGATATTATATTCATATAATTGAATGAAATAATTTCCCAAATTCGGGTCATCACAGTTATTTTTGTTTTAAATTTGAGATGGTGAGGAAACTTCAGGTGACTGGACTCTAATTCAAGATGCATTTTCTACTAAAAGAATTGCAACGACATTAGACTGCTACAAATGCAAACCAT
>JASCZW010017237.1:0-17384 GCA_034211315.2 Aedes japonicus | reverse complement strand
GGTGTTCAATAAGTTCGGATACACTTTCAAAATTTGTTAAAAAAATGAAAACATGTTTTTTATTTTTGGATTTATGTTATTGAAAGCTATGTTTACAAGGAACGTTTACAACATTTCTCTTGGAATGACCCCCTTTTGTACTCCTTAACGAGCTTCAAACGTTTCTCGAACGCGTCGCAGGCGGCACGCACGGACTGCATGGGCATTTCGTCCCAGATTTTGAGAATTACCAATGATCCAAAGTGCTGACCTTGTATTCGTTCAGCTTCGCCATTATATAGGACCAAACAAAAAAGTCGAGAGGATTTAAGTCCGGGGAGCTGGGAGGCCACAAAGTTTTGTCCAGAAAGTCGGTTAAATTGTCCCGACACCAGGCTTGAACCACATTTGCCGTATGGGCTGGTGCACCGTCCTGCTGGAACACGTAGTGCTCATCGCCGTAGAGGCTTCGGAGACTGGGGGCAACAACCTTTTCCAAAACCTCAGTTTTGTAGTACGCCGCGTTGATTTTGACGTTTTTTTCAATAAACACCAAGGGTAGCTTACCACGTTTGCATACTGCCCCCAAACCATCACCGACGCGGCACTTTGGAACCGAGGGATGTTTATATTGGATTCAGGAATGCTGTCCCTCGATGGCGCCCACACCCGGTCATTTTGTACATTGTGCGGCTGCTGCAGCACGAACAGTTTCTCGTCCGAAAAACAAACTCCTGACCAGCGTGCCGAGAGAGGATCCTCTTAGCTCGATCCAACCGCTTTTTGCTGGTAGCCTCCGAAACGCCATGGACCTTACGTTTTTTGTAAGGCCTGAAACCAAGGTCCTTGGTGAGTATGGTGTGAGCGGTTCCAATGGAAACGTTGAGATCTGCAGCCGTTTTCCGGATTGAGCGGTTCTTTTGCGCCGAATTCGCTCCCTCACGATCTTGATGACCCGTGGCGTCCTCGCTGAACGCGGCAGACCGGATCTCGCACGGTCATTGGTCGAAGACGTCTCCCGGTATCGCCTGATGGTCGTGTAGACAAAGTTCCGCTTGACCCCATGCGATTTCAGCAGCCGGAATATATCGCCGGGTCGCTCACCGTTCAAAAAACGCTTAATTACGAAGTCCCGATACTCTTTCATCGCGCGTAACAAACGAACAACAACTAACAGAATGTCAACACCGCGCACATTCGGTAGCGTATGAATGAAGCTAAAGCTGACACCAATACCAATGCAGAATATGTACATGGCGCATACCTACGCAATGATGAAAACTTGTATTCGAACTTATTGAACACCGTGTACACTACGTACACGAAGGAAGACCCGATGACAAAAAAAGAGCGTTTTACGCCCAGCTAGAGTAAGTGTATGATGGCTGTCCTCAGTGGGCCGTAAAATGTTTTTTTGTCTGCATGAGCACTCAGGTAGGACGGGAGGCAATAGACAGACCGGTAATAGGGCCTAACAGCCTTCATACCGTATCGAATACCGCCAACGATGCGTGAACTTTGCGGCCTCCCGTGGTTTGGCAGTCCAAAGTAAGGCTTGCTTCATTTAGAATTGGAACAAACTTTTGCTCATATTGTGGCGCTCCTGGTGGATGAATTTGGAAGTTATTGGCGCCCATGTGTCGGAAATTTTGTCAGCTTCACGTATGTATTTTTGACCTTCCGCAAATTGACTGTACTTTGTAAACAATCAACATGGAAGCCGAAAGAAGGGAAAAAATGTTCACAGTTATTTGGAAAATCCATTGTGGTCTGCATCTAGGCTAGCTAAACAGCTGAAATTGCCCAGAAATACCGTATGGCGCGTTATCAAACGGTATAAGGAAACATTGACGACGGTTCGGAAGCCTCAAGCCAATCGTCGGAGTGGAACTGTCGACCGGAAACTGCGTGGTAAGATTTTGAAGACGATTAAGAGGAATCCCAATCTGTCGGACCGTGATTTGGCCAGAAAATTCGGTGCTGCCCATAGTACCGTGAGGAGAACTCGACTCCGGGAAGGAATCAAGTCGTATCGAGCTAGCAAACAGCCAAATCGGACCATAAAACAGAATAGTGTGGCCAAAATCCGTGCTCGGAAGCTATACGACCAGGTGCTGACCAAGTTCGACGGATGTCTTCTGATGGACGATGAAACCTATGTCAAGGCTGACTTCGGGCAAATCCCAGGTCAAAAATTTACTTGGCAACGGCTCGGGGGGATGTTTCAGCCAAATTTAAATTTGTTTTTGCCGACAAATTTGCACGAAAATTCATGATTTGGCAGGGCATTTGCAGCTGTGGCAAAAAAAACGAAAGTTTTCGTTACAAATAAGACAATGACGTCGGAACTATACCAAAAAGAATGTCTCCAAAAACGAATTTTGCCGTTCATTTGATCCCACGACCATTCCGTAATGTTTTGGCCAGATTTGGCAAGCTGTCATTACAGCAAAGTCGTTCAAGAATGGTATGCAGAGAAAGGGGTCCAGGTTGTTCCGAAAAACCTTAACCCACCGAACTGCCCCCAGTTCCGTCCTATTGAGAAATACTGGGCAATCATGAAAAGGAGACTCAAGGCAAAGGGAAAGGTTGTCAAAGACATCAATCAGATGAAGACCTGGTGGAATAAGATAGCTAAAACGATGGACGAAGAAGGTGTGCGCCGCCTAATTACAGGAAAAATTCGAGAATTCCTTCGAAACCGTGACCAATAATTTTATCCGTATTTTTTCTTAAAAGTATGAAGAAAACGCTACATTTGTATAAAAAGATCTTGAATTCAATAATAAATAACTGAAATACAGGCAATTGTTTTTGTTCCAATTCTATCTGAAGCAAGCTTTACCTTCTTTCCCGTAAAGATTGGAAATCACCTGACCAACGAACAGAGAACCAAATCGACGGAAAATGCGCGCAACAGCTAGAAGCAGCCCTATCAACGGAAGAGCAGCTTGATACAGCTACTCTTGAGGATGGTTGGATAGTTATACGAACCGCCATTGGTAGCACTGCAACAGTGAAACTGGTACTTTTGCTCCGCATCGAAAAAAAAAATTTGGTTTGAGGGTGAATGCAAGCAGTTAGTAGAGGAGAAAAATGCAGCACGGGCGAGAATGCTGAAACACCGTACGAGGATGAATATGGTACGGTATAGACAGGCACGGAACAGGTTATACTCTATTCTTCGAAGCAAAAGCGCCAGAAAGAAGATCGTGACCGCGAAGCAATGGAAGCACTGTACCGTGCTAACGACACACGCAAATTCTTCGAGACGTTGAACAACTCGTGCAAAGGCTTCGTACAGCCGATATATGCAGAGACCTGGAAGGTAACTTTCTCACAGAAGTGTGAGGGGATTGAAGGTGGAAGCAGTACTTCGACGAGTACCTGAACGACAAGGTTAAAGCGAACGAAAGTGGCACTGTTATATATCTAGGAACACGCGCAAAAGATGACAGAATCCCGACCCCAACCCTTTAGGAAATTGAGGAGGAAATTGTTAGGTTGAAAAACAACAAAGCGGCTGGTGTTGACAAACTCCAAAGCGAGCTATTCAAACACAGTGGTGAAGTGGAGCAATGTTTATCAGAGTAAAGATGAATGGACGGATGGAAAGGATAAGGTACAAGCTGGATGGCTGCAATTATCGTGCAATCGCCACCTTTTACCAATTGCAAAGAAGTTTGCGGGATTCATGGGTGTTACTGCGCTACTACGGACGTATCGTAGCACGTAACTTTGAGATGATGGCAAAATCGTACATCAGACTTTAAAAGTCAGATTGGGTTTAATAATAGGCGTTAAAAACAAAATACATGAAGGGAAGTTAAGGGAATATTTACCGCCCACCACGAGTTCAGATCGACGGTGATGCAATCGAGGTAGTAGATGAATTCGTGTAGCTGGGTTCATTAATGACCGCCGATAACGATACCATCCGAGAAATGCAAAAGCGTATTATGGCTGGCAATCGTGCCTATTTTTGACTCTGAAAGACGCTAAGGCCGTACAAAGTTCGTTGAACTACAAAATTGACCATCTACAAGACATTAATAAGACCGGTAGTCCTCTACGGCCACGAAACATGGACATTGCTAGTGAGGACCCACGCGCCCTTGGTGTCTTTGAACGGGAGGTAAAGCGTACGATCTACGGTGGAGTTCAGATGGAAGACGGAACGTGGCATATTGGCATCATCCCCACTTGGATGCAGACCGCGTCGCGTGATACCGTTCGGTATGCACTAACCACTCTTAGACACATAAGCCTGTGCGTACTCTTTAGCTTACTTACGTAGCTCTTGGTACTCAAGGCGGTGATCCATGCCGGCCCGACGTACCTAAGTATGACAGGGCGACACTGGCCAGGAGTTTACGCTTACTCCCTTGCACCACCGAGCTATTCGACATCATGCGGGATAATGCCGATATAGCCATAGAGGCTTTCTTGCAGGCGTAATCGACGTGACTGACAAAGGACAGCGTATTGTCGATCATGCATTTCTATATGCGCTATTGAATGCATTTCTCACGTCAAGAATGACCACTGCACAGTATCGTACTCCTAGCCTCTTGCGCTGGATTGCCACCTCAGCCGTCTTGGCAACGGACAGGATGGCCTCCACCGTCGACTTCCCTTTACAGAAGCCAAACTGATTATTAGACAGACCGCCTCCGTCTTGCGTGGATGCATGTTCAATCGACTCCGTCCACCAATACACCGTCGATGTCCCATTTCTCGGTTTGACTTCCCTCGGCATGGTCGCATCGCACGCTCGTGTAAGTGTCATAACGAGTCATTCACCGCAAGGTTCCTGGGTTTCACGTAAATTCCGTGCCCTCTCAAGCGCCTCTTTAAAAGTCTCTACATCAAAGTAGGACGTCTTTCATTTGCGGGCGAATGGAGTGGATGCTCCTCCTTCCGCATGCTGCCTTGTATGTACGATACAATAACGAACCGCCAAGTGGTCGCTATGGGTGTAGCCATCATCCACCCTCTAATTGCTTAGCAGCCCATGACTGCTAAACGTTATATCGATGATCGATTCCGCTTCGTTTCTATGGTAAGTACTCTTGGTACTCACACTGGCTAGGTCCTGGCCCCTAGGGTTGGTAAGGCGGCTCTCTCACTCGAGGACCCAAGCGTTGAAGTCCCCCACTATAACCAACGGGTTCAGGCCAGTTATTCATCGGGTACAGGCCGTTGTCATCCGATCGAGCATATTGGAAAACTTTTCGATCGACCATCTTGGCGGTGCGTAGCAGCTGCAGAAGAACACTCCATTCATTTTAACAACCGCGAAGCTTTCTTTTGTGGTAGACACAACCTCCTGAACCGGGTACTTGCCCGTCGTCCATAATGCCGCCATATTGGACCTGTCCGCAAACCAATTTCCGTTGCCGGCTGGTATGCGGTATGGGTCAGAAATTTTGGCGATATCCGATGCCGACTCGCTTCTGTCTAACACAGCAGTTGCTGGGTGGCCTCACAATGGTTCAGGTTTAGTTGGATTACCTGCATTACGGTTGGCTCGTTGAATACCTTTAGTGGCCGGGCACTTGCCCCGCCCCATGACGTGCTTATCGTGCATCATTTGGGGAGAACTTTGCACTAGTGCTGCCACACCGTATGTCTGCGGCAGCAATTTTGACCGTGCACAGTTCCTTTAGTGCAGTGGAGATCTCGTCTGTCTCGGTGATCTCATCCTGGTTCTTGCACTGGATCATCACCTGCGAGACGAAGTCGCGCACCTCCACACCCTCACCTAAGGCCTGTCTTGTCAGGTCTCTATACGCCGGGCCCTTTAGCGTTGTCGCCTTTTTCAGCTCCAGGAGCATCTCGCCGGTGCGGGTACGGTGTATACCCCGCACATCGGCCCCTGGGCCTGCCAATTTGGCGTTCCCGCGCATCGCTTTCAAGTCCTCCGAGTACTTTGACGCCTCGGCCTTGACGATGAAGGTTGTTACGCTTGCAGGCCACCTGTCGCATTTCCTTTGCTTTTTTGGTTTTATTCTACTTCAGCTTCCCCTGCCACGCCTGAGGTCGTCACTCGTCCCACTAGTAGCACTAGCGTCTGCTTTTGTGCTAGTTATGGCTGTTCTCAAGTAGCACACACCGATCATAATTAGTTGCAGTAACTTGATTATGTTATATATTTATGTTATCTCAACCGAATGGCAACAAGTGTGCTAATAGGGTTGTCGTTGGGGCCCTGCCACTCGGGCCCCCTTCGGCGCTTGAGACAACACGTGAGCTAGGTGTCGCGTTGGGCTTAGCGCCGGGGCCTCTCTCTTTGCGGACAGCCGGAGCAGGTCGCAAGGATGGACTCTCAGACCCCGCCGCCACGTTCGCGTAGGTTCGCTTCCCTACTGGGGCTTCCGACACGATACGCTTCTTAGAAGCGCCAGGTGCCGTTTCATCCGGGAACTGCCTAGCCCGCTTAGAGGTCCCCGCCCCAATGGATAGGGTGGAGTCTCCGACCGAGACGGATGCTTCCGTCTGGGTCTGCTTTGAGGCTATATCCCTCGCCTTTTCGGTGGTTGCTAGCCGTGCCAACCCTTTTGCACTTTGCTCGGCTAGGAGCTTGGCCTCCAGACCTTCCCTCTCCTTGCATGCAGCCTGCACTGTCATGCGTAGCCTAAGGAGGCTCAGTTTGAGGTCCTTTGCAATGTTGTTACGCGATGACGTGAAGTCAATAACCACGCCCAATTGCTCAGACAACTCCAACACTTTAAGAAGGGTTATCCGCATCTTATCCATGGCCCGGATGATCCATGGCCACGCCTAGCTTGGCGACACCTGCATCCGATGCCGTAGAACTACCGCGCGTGTCGCTCACGTCAGATCCCGCCCACGTGGAGTAGTTGCTATTGTGATCCCTTGGTTGTCTATGCAAGCAGGGTGGCCATGTGAGGGTTGTCAAGGCCCTTCATGGGGAACCTTGTTCAGAGCCGGATCAGCGTAAGACAGGTATAGGGTCATCTGAGCATATTCCCGCCCGACTGGTGCTGTCGGGCGGTGGAAGATGGAACGTACTAGAGTCCTGCCAAGGTTTTAATGGGACAGAGACGACCTGTGCCGTGGGAACCTCGAAATTTCCTGCTCGATGACACCCGGCAGTACTGAGGGAAACGCCACAAGCGCCAGCCCGAATACAACGGTACCACTCATTATTTTTTTCGCAGCCAGTTGCCATAATTGGGGTTTAACTGGCATCCACCCCATTGCGCCGTAAGGCGCTCCCTCCTTACTCCGTTTAGCCTGTAAGGGAAGCTTAATGTTTCTAAGGTGCACCGCGGGGAGGCGAACTACATTCACACCGGCCTTGGTCTGATTGGTAAGGTTAGTATCTTACTTAGTGAGTGGCCCCAATTGCATCATTACTGTTGATTTAAATCGATTCTACGCGGCTTTTTTATTCTGGCATAAACCAGTCCAAACCGTAAATCGGACTAATGTATGCGTATCGACCTGCATTTCGGTGAGGACCGCGCTGGTTTTTGTTTTGGATCAAAAGTTACTTCACATTGAGGATGTGTGTTAGTCCCTAGCATCATCTGTTGGTTCTTGGTGTAATATCAGCTAATCTTGTAATAACGGAGTAACAACCTATGCTCATGATATAGTCCTTTGTCATTCGACCTTTTGTAATGTCGACGTTTTATCTTCTGTCATACAGTCATGAAGAAAAAACCGCCGTCAAGATACTGCTTACTGCGTACGTGATAAAGAGTTTTAAGATAGTGAAAATTATCACTTAATGTGCTATCGAAAATATGAATTAGAAAATGGTCTTGCATGTTTAATTCAGAAATGATTGGACAACCAATTAACTAATTTATTTATTAATGATATTGATGCCACCATTATCTCCATTTCTTCGATTTTATAATACAGCGCTCCGTTCTTCGAGCAACATTCTACGGGCGTGAAGTATTGCACACAGTCGGAAAATCTTAGAGAAAACATGACACCAGCGCAACACACCAAATTTAGGGTGACAAATCTCGAATGTAAATATCTCTCAAATTGAATTAAGCACTTCTTAAAGAGGCTAAGAGAACACTGCTCTACGCTGGCTTTCCGTTCCCTCAAAACAAGACATACTGTACCCCTGATTATTTGCTTTCCACACCAATTTCTTCCCGATTGCCACTACACAGTCTCCCAATCAACTTCCTCATCCGTATCACCATCATCATCACCATTTCCCGTTCCCTTTTCCTTATGAGCAGCAGACCTCCACGCCGATCATTGTCACCTTCCCTGAAAAAGGCAACGCTCTCCAGCCTTGCCAACTCGAAACCATTGTCATCAGCTTAAATACAACCAAATTTAATTTCCTCTATTTACTTTTATCCTTACCCCACTGCCGAAGCTTCACCATCCGACCGTAATGGCAAGCGTGCGTAAGGAACAAGACAGAAGTGGCAAATCGGATCCACATCCTAACAACCCCAGACGCAGAGGTTGGTTGTCGGTTAGGTTTGCGATAGGATCCTGGCTGTGATGTCCCTAAAAACCAAACCAAAAACCTCCCGCATCTGGTCTTGCTTCAGGAGCATCGGGACAGGGCTGGCAGTCAGACACGGAGGAAAAGTAACGGAACACGCAATCAAGGCAAACAGAAGCGGTAAGCCTATCATTGGAATCGAAAATCAATCTCTCCTCGCTTACGCTACTTGTGTTCGGGATTCACCGGAAAGGAAGTCACTTGGTCGGGCGAAGGAAACGGAACATCTGAGCAGAACTGCACACAGTCAACCTTTTCGGGTGGAGGCAGGACGTTGTGAATTTATAGAAATGAATAATAAAATTTGCATAATTTATATTTTATTTCGCCCGGCCGGGTTGGTAGTGGATGATAAAAAAGTCTTGTGAGGGGTCATTGACAGAATCCTTCGGGAAAGGCAACATTTGAGTTATGTTTAATACATGTGTCACCAGGCCCTGTTTGAGGGATGCCTATAACGACCCTTTTTTTTTTTTTTCTTTTTCGTAGGAGTGATCCCCGAGGGAAACTCGTCGATTGCTTCACCGATGATGCCAGAGAGAGTTTACTTTGATTTGCTGCTGATTGATGTTCGATTAATTTGAGATGGCATTTTATGTGCTCTCGGCAATCAATTCGACTTCAATGAAGTCGAGTCAAACATGCTGAACACGTTGGAAAAGAAACAAACTCACATTACAGCTCTCAGAGTAGAAACTTTTTAAACAGTGGAAGGCTTTTGTACTAGATGATCGTTTTTTCTGCTTAGGCGTTTACATATAGATGTAGTTAACACCATAGAACAAAAAATGAGCTTCTGTTGCTTTAAGAATAGCGTCAGTACTACTCTAAGGTATGTTTTTTTTATTATTATTTATTTGTACAGGCTCAATCGAATCAACTTTACAGAGCCAAGTTTTCATATTTTTATACATCATTTATCTTAAAACTAAGTTAGGGGGATAGAACCGATTACTCGCGGCCATCTCGAGGTTAATAAGAATTACAAATTACGGATGGGAAAGAGGATGGAAATTTAAAGTATGGTTTGCTTAGGGAAGGTTCATTAATTATGTCACGCAGTAGGAGGGGAGGGGGGATTTGAGAAAACGTGACGATCCATACGAAAAAATTTGAAGGTCCATACAAAAAACGTGACAAGGGGGGGAGGGGGGGTCATAAAAAGTCAATTTTTGCGTGACGTAATTAATGAACGTTCCCTTAGCACATTAAAATTAAAATTCTAAATTATCTAAACACTTATAACTGTACAATTTATGGTTTTCTTTTGACTTGGACATATTTTGGAAAAGAAAAAAAAACACACACACATTTTTTTTATTCCTTGTCGGGTATTTTCATCACTGCGACCATTTTTTAGATCTATTGTGATATTCATATCCCCTTTTTTCAGCTCTGTCCAGGTGACGTACCACTATTGTTAGGAGAGGTCGTCAACGCTTGACTTAGAGCATTATACCAGCACGGCATTACATTTCGAATGAATTGCACTACTGTACTGGGATTTGCTCTCCAAATATCAAAGGGTTCTATTAGCCCTTTGTCGAAGAACTGATTTCTTTTAATGAAAATTGCCCGACAGTGGCATAATAAATGTTCCGAGTCTTCTTTTTCCATGCCACAAAAGCGACATGAATCATCTTGAAGTTTTCCAATCACCTTCAAGTGATAGCGGCTCGGACAATGGCCTGTTATAAGACCAGTATATATGCTCAGATCTTTTTTAGTAAGATCAAGTATTTTGCGAGTATAGAAATATTTGGAGTAATGAACCGCTTTGATTGCCTAGCTGTGAAAGTGTTGTTCTGGTTTTCATTCACTTTCGAAGATACCCAGGCCTTTAGCTCCATTCTAAGAGAAGAAGCAGATAAACTACAAAAGGGCTCAGGTCCTTCGAACTGAAGAGACGATCCAAGTCTTGCTAGTGTATCGGCTCGTTCATTTCCACCAATTCCGCAGTGACCAGGAACCCAGTATAGATTGACTTGATTACGACAAGACAGTTTTTGAAGTGATTGAACACATTCCCAAACATGCTTAGAGGTGAATGTTGCTGATTTTAAAGCATTTAGAGCTGTCTGACATAATACATATATTTGAATGTCTATAGTTTCTACGCAAGCATATAGCAGAACATTCCAGAATTGCTTGAAATTCAGCTTGGAAAACCCCTGGACCAGTTACTCCTGCTCCAACTTGATCGTTCATTCTTGAACCATCTGTAAAGAAAACTATCGATCCTAGACGAAGATACGGACCAACGCATTCCCACGAATCACGATCAGGATCAAATACTTGATATGCACGGTCGAAGTTGTATGTTTTTTCATCCAATCTTCGTTGCTCGTAACTAAAGAATTTAGTTTAATAGTTTTTAGAATGCTTAGATGTCCTATTAGATCACCATCAAAGAGGTTCATAGATCTTTTCATTCTCATCACGCTCTTTTCAGCTTCTAGTTGTACGACTTGATGCAATGGTAGTATGTATAGTAAAGCATCCAATGCTTTCGATGGTGTACTTCTCATTGCACCAGTGATTGAAAAAGTTGCTAGCCTTTGAAGTCATTCTAACTTTCTCTGAGCAACTCTCTCTTTCGTTTTTGGCCACCAGATCAATGAAGCGTAGGTAACCTGGGGTCTCACAATTGCCGAGTAAATCCAATGATTCATCTTCGGCTTTAGTCCCCATTGCTTCCCAAATGTTCTTTTACTTATCCATAGAGCATTGGTAGTTTTGGTTATAGTCTGCTCTAGATGTGTATTCCAATTAAGTTTGCTGTCGAGGGTTACTCCAAGGTATTTGACAGTATCTGAAAGTTTCAAAAGGGTACCTTTCAATGTTATATTTTCGAATTAGTATTTTCTCCTTCGTGTAAATGGCACAATAGTTGTTTTGGAAGGGTTTATGTTCAGCCCTTCCCTATCACACCACGATGAGACATAATTTAAAGCAATTTGCATTCTGTTTGCGATGAAATCGTCAACCACGTACTATTATAACTATATCATCTGCGAAGCCAACTATTTCGAAGCCTAGAGCTATCAGATTTTTGAGAAGATCATCAACTATTAAAGACCACAATAGAGGTGATAACACGCCTCCTTGCGGGCACTGCTCTTACACTGATGAATGTGCTTCCGAGGTTCGCTGATATTTCTCTCTTTGATAACATCTCTGTAATCCAATCAACAATGCATTTGTCGAAATCACGTTTCGTCATAGCTGTGATCATTGACTCATGAGATGTGTTATCGAATACACTTTCGATATCAAGGAAAGCAGCTAGTGAAAATTCTTTTGCTTCAAAAGATTTTTCTAGTTTTGTAAGTGCTGTTACTGATGATTTACCCTCCTGATATGCAAACTGATATTTGCACAGAGGAGTTTCAACCAGATATGATGACTTGATGTGTTCATCGATTATTTTTTCCATTGTTTCTAGCAGGATGGATGTTAAGCTTATCGGCCTGAAGGATTTCGGTGAGCTTTTATCCTTTTTATTAGCCTTGGGTATAAAAGTTACCCGCACTTGTCGCCACGCTGTTGGAATGTAGCCCAATATCAGGATAGCTTGAAAAAGTTTTGTGAGTAAAATCGCCTTTCCCTTCGCCAGCAACCACCGCCAACTAAACTATGTTATCCCGGGACGCAACACATTTCGCACTTTGGAAGCCCCTTACCCACCCAACACAGTCGTGCCTTTCCTGCCAGCGCTCAACAGACGTCCCGGCCCTGTGTTTGGGATAGGAGACGGGGTCTTCCACACCACCACCTCGGGCAAGTATTACTCTGATGAACATATTCCTGCCAATTTCGTTCCTGATACTCCAAATGTTTCCAGCGAACTAGACGATAGACCAACCGATCCTTTGACACTCGTCGTGCCACCGGGATGTATGCCTGTAAGCCTCATGGAAGCCTCCAATCCTCTCATCACAGTCGAGCCATTGCAGCCAGCGACCAACAGTCATCCCGGTCCTGTGTTTGAGTATGGAGAGGGGGTCTTCCAAGCCGTCCACACAGGCAAGTATAATTGTGATTCGAACAACTTTCTTCCGGTAACGTCTGTCGCTTTTAGCGATCAACCCACGTGTGCACCCGGCGACTTATCCAATTTTGAATCGTCGTCGCCTGGAAACTTCATCTCTGACACTTCTGGAGGTTGCTCGACTGATGTTATTGTGCCCAATGACGTAGTGCCTGTTTCCGCTTTGCGGATTTATTACCAAAACGTACGTGGGCTCCGAACTAAGGTAGATTCGTTTTTCTTGGCTGTCAGTGAATGCGATTATGATGTGATTGTATTGACGGAGACTTGGCTGGACGAGCGATTCCACAATGCGCTGCTATTTGGCTCAAAGTTTGCTGTATACCGCACCGATCGCAATGCAACAAACAGTTCAAAGATCCGTGGTGGTGGTGTTTTGATTGCAGTCTCCAGGTATTGAAACAGCTTTATCGATTCCACATCGACGAGCATAACTCTTGAGCAGTTATGGGTTAAAATCTCGACGCCTAGTCGAATCATCAGCGTTGGAGTTATCTACCTACCCGACGTGACAATATGAGTTGCATACGTGATCATCTGGATTCCATTGGTTCAATTATCTCCAACCTTGCTTTGAATGACTTCGTGTTGCAGTTTGGGGATTACAATCAACCGTATTTGCAGTGGAAAGCAACGGATAACGGATTTCTAGAAGTCAATCCTCAATCTGTTCTTTCAAACGCCGGTTGTGCGTTAGTCGACGGTCTTTCCTTCCATGGCTTGACTCAGCTTAACGGAGTACCGAACAGAAATTCACGGTTTTTGGATCTCGTCCTTGCAAACGACGCAGTCAGCAATGCATGTGAAGTAGCCGAAGCTATTGAACCGCTTATCTCCCTTGACGCCGACCACCCAGCTTTGAACGTAGTGGTTAACCTTCCAGATTCGATAGCGTTTGACAATTGCACCGATGGTTCGCAGATGTTCGACTACCGCCGTGCTAACCATGCCGATATTTGTGCTGCTATTTCCCGTGTCGATTGGCAACCTATCGATGATTTCGATTGCATTGATGACGCTGTGATTTATTTCAGCCGCATTGTTCGCGATATAATTACTGAACATGTTCCTTTTTGTCGCCCGAGGCAAAGCCCCCATGGTCAAATAGCCGTTTGCGTCGACTCAAACGTGTTAGAGCAAAAACATTGCGACATCACTGCCGGAGTCACTCACAGTTTAGCAAGCAACAATTCAACCGTGCTAGCAATGCCTACCGTGTTTACAACCGTTCCTTATATCGTCGATACGTTATTCGTAAGCAGTCATCTCTTCGTAGAAACCCTAAAGGATTTTGGTCGTTTGTGAATTCCAAGCGCAAAGAAGTTGGTTTACCTATATCAGTCCATCTCGGCGAACAACTTGCCAGCTCCGAGCTGGATAAATGTCAGCTATTTGCTAAGCACTTTAAAAGTACCTTCAACGACAACCCTGCCACATCCGGTCAAACAGCATCCGCGACCCAATACACTCCAAGTAATGCTTTTGATTTTCATGCATTTATTGTTGACGAACACACCGTCCTGTCGGCCCTCAGAAAGCTGAAAATTTCGTATACCGCTGGTCCGGATGGGATTCCATCGTCAATTCTAAAAAACTGCTCTAATTCGCTTGCTATACCATTGGCTAAACTGTTCTCACGGTCACTGAACGAAAGTAAATTTCCCGGCGAGTGGAAACTTTCTCACATGTTTCCTGTCTACAAAAAGGGTGACAAACGGAATGTAGAAAACTACAGAGGGATCACATCTCTATGTTCGTGCTCTAAGGTGTTTGAAATCATCATAAATGATGCTTTATTCAATTCCTGCAAAGCATACATTTCAACGGCTCAACACGGTTTTTACCCGAAACGATCTGTAGCTACAAATTTAACCGAGTTCGTTTCACTTTGTGTGCGCACCATGGACGGTGGTGGTCAAATCGATGCTGTTTATACAGATTTTAAGGCAGCATTTGACCGTGTGGATCATTGCATTTTGCTGGCAAAACTGAAAAAACTTGGTGTTTCTTCCCGTTTGGCATGCTGGTTTGAATCATATTTGACAAATCGCCTGCTCTGCGTGAAAATCGGATCATCGCTCTCGGAACGTTTCACAAATTCCTCCGGTGTTCCACAAGGCAGCAACCTCGGACCTCTCCTGTTTACGCTGTTCATCAATGAACTCTCTTATCTTCTACCTCCAGGGTGTAGATTATTTTATGCGGATGACGTAAAAATGTTCATGACCATCAAATGTTTTGAGGACTGTGAAAACCTGCAATCACGTGTAGATGATATGGCGACGTGGTGCTCTTCAAATTTCCTGACACTTTGCATCAATAAATGCATGGTTATTTCATTCCACCGAAAGCGCAAGCCAATTGAATTTGATTACCATATCTCCGGAAAGTGTACTTCAACGAGTGGGGCAGGTCAAGGACTTAGAGTGATTCTCGATCAAAAGATAACGTTCAGGCCACATTACCACAATGTAATAGCGAAAGCAAACCGGCAGCTTGGATTTATTTTCAAAATCTCTGAAGACTTCCGGGACCCTCTGTGTCTGAAATCACTGTACTGTTCGTTGGTGCGATCGTTACTGGAAAATAGTGTCGTTGTATGGAGCCCTTATCAACGCTGTTGGATCGCGAGGCTGGAGTCTGTCCAGCGTAGGTTTGTTCGCTACGCACTACGCCACCTACCATGGCGGGACGCAGCAAACCTCCCTGCCTACGAAGATCGGTGTCGATTGCTTGGAATCGATACGTTAGAACGAAGGAGGCGCAGAGTGCAAGCTGTTTTTGCGGCTAAGGTGATCACCGGTGAAATTGACTCTCCGGAACTCCTCAATCAACTGAGCTTCTATGCACCTGAACGAGTGATTCGACAACGGAACTTTTTGCACCTTGTGCCTCGTAATCATCTTTATGGTATGAACGAACCCCTGCGTGCTGCTGCCGATGCGTTTAATAGTGTTTATTCCTTGTTCGATTTTAATATGCCATTGACTACCTTTATAAGACGATTATTTTAATGCTAGCGTTAACTGGTTTATTCATTAAGACAAACATATGTCAGATGAAATGTACAACAACAAATAAACAAATAAACAAATAAGCAGTAGTACAGGAAAAATTCCATCGCTACCAGGAGACTTGAAGGGTTCAAAGGAGTCAATCGCCCAATCCACTTTGCTATTGCTGAATATGATGTTGGCTAAAGTACTAGCATTTATTTATTTCTATTCATCAACAGATTATGTGCAAATCCCAATGATGTTACTTAAAGCTAGAACGGTACATTAATAGTCATGACATAAAACAAACTAAAATTAAACTATCCATGCGAATTACACAGGTCTTTAAAAAATGGCTAAACTTACGACGAAGCATCTGGCGAGTCACGTTAAAATCAAACAACGCGGAAACCCTATTAAAAAGTCTTTGTAAACCGCCAATTGCGCCAAACATACTGTAATTGTCTCGTTGTGGAGGTAACCGCAGCATTGAACTATTCCTCAGGGCACGGGGCTGCACGTTGATATTGATTTGCTCCAGAAGATCAGGACAGTCGATGCGGTCTTGCAAGATGTCTGCGATGAACAAAGCCCTGGCTGTATCTCTGCGGGCTAACAGGGACTCCAGGTTAATCAGACGGCAACGGCTTTCGTAGCTGGCAAACGATAGGGATCCGTCCACGGTAGTTTACGTAGCGCAAATCTCAAAAACCGTCGTTGAACAGCCTCTACTCTAACGACACCGTTGTTGTAATGAGGAGTCCACACAACCGAGCAATACTCTAATATAGAACGACACAAGGAGCAGTACAACGATTTGAGGCAGTAGATGTCCGTGAAGTCTTTAGCAATCCGAAAGATGAATCCCAGAACGCAGGAGGCTTTGCCGATAGCGTACGAGATATGCTGCTTGAAGGTGAGTTAGGTGTCCAGAATTACTCCTAAGTCCTTGACTTGACTGACGCGCTCAATTTCGGTGCCCAACAAGACATACTTGAATAAAATAGTCTGTTTCTTGTGCGAAAACGAGATAACCGTGCATTTGGCCGGGTTGACATCCATACGATTCAAAGTGCACCAGTCGGCAAAAGCATTTAGCTGACGTTGAAGAAAGCGACAGTCGTCGAGTGAGTGCACTCGAAGATAGAGTTTTAGTCATCTGCGTATGATAGTCGAGGTCCTTCGAAAGCCAAATTTACGTCGTTGAAGTAGATCAAAAAATCAACGGTCCTAAGTGACTACCCTGCGGTATACCAGACGTGGCTTTGAACATGTGAGACTGACAATCTCCTATGACTACAGCCAGATGACGGTCAGTGAGGTACGATTGAAACCATTGCAGCAGGCATCCGTTGATCCCAAGCCTGTCCAGTTTGGCAATAGCTATGCGGTGGTTCAATTTATCGAAGGCTGCAGACAAGTCGGTGTAAATGACATCCGTTTGGGCGCGTTTCGCCATACTGTCAGTAATGTAGGAAGTAAGGCACAACAGGTTAGTAGCAGTGGAGCGACCAGCCATGAATCCGTGCTGGTCGGTACTGATATACGATTTGCAGTGAGCGAGCAACGGTTCCATAATTACAAGCTCAAACAGTTTAGCAACAGCACCAAGCGAAGTTATGCCGCGATAATTTCCAGCGTCCCGTTTGCTTCTCTTTTGTGTACTGGAAACATGTGCGCAAATTTCCAACAGCGAGGAAAATACCGACAGCCGCAGATAGTCGAAAACGTGCAGTAGCGGGGGCAACAAACTATCCAAGTGTAGTTTGAGAAAGGACGAAGGAATTCCATCCGGCCCGGATTATGAGATAATTTGAGTTTTGAACCCCCATGTTACATTCGTTTA